>APFE031364522.1:3178-67177 GCA_000404065.3 Pinus taeda
TTTTTTTCATCTATATTTAATTTCATAGTTTTACCAGTGTCTACATGTGAGAAACTTCATGGAGCTTATTTTTTTGTTTCCTTGATATAAGATGATGTGGTTGTTGTGTGAAAACCACATGGATTCCACTCATTCATGATGAATAAATGATCTAGAGGGGTTCTATTATTTCTTTGGAATATTTACAAGTTGAATATTAATGTGGCCAAATTGGGTTTTAATTGATCTTAAAATTTGTATCTTAGTGGGGTCATAACATTCCTTCCAAGCCAAAGAGCCCAAAAAAAGACTTCAAAACTAATAGACAATTAATTCAAGATTTCGGTGAATTTCTAGGCAATTTAGGGAGTTTTTCCCATGACACTTTCTTTCCTCCTCTAAGATCTCAATGATGAAGGTTCTCGTATGGATTATAAGGGGCCTTAATGGAAAAATCAAGCATCACATTCTAAAAAGAAAGATTTCTATAGAAAATCTTGATATCCTTTTAATATAAGAGACCAAATGTGATCTCCTCATTCTAAGTCAGCTAGTTAGGTTGCATGCAACACACTAATGTCACACATTTATGTCTGAGTTTAGCTCAAAGATTTTTCATCTTTTTAAATAATTTCTTAATCAGGAACCGACTACCTGGTCTAATGGAGATGATAAACACCCTCGAGAATGTGTTATGCATAAAGGGATGAAATGGAGTTTCAATTTATGCCTACCATTCTTCCTTTCTGCAGGTAATTCTATTAAGCTAATAAAATCTTGCTACTAAAATCTTATTTCCCATATCATATTGTGGTTCCATACCAAAATCATGCATGACCATACCAGTTGTATACCATGACCCCTTGCATGACAATAATAACCTGTATAGCATAAACTTTTACCCAAAGAGAGAGCAACCCACTCTAATACCACCTTGTAATCGCCTCCAACATTTATCAGCTTTCACCAGTTTTCCCAGGGTAACTATGAGTCGAGGGTCACTATGATGGGACTCAACTCCTATATGATCTTAAGAAAATGGATTCGACAACTTAAGACCTTATTGACTTCCCTCATGTATTACAGGACCTCTAGGAGCTACCCAACCCTTCTAGGTGTCTAATGGCTAAGCTAAATCTCTTTTTCATTGACCTATTCTCTCAGTTGCTCTCGTTACAAGGCCTCTAAGAAATGTTAAACATTCAGTTTCTACCATATTTCTTTTCCTTGTGACTATGAACTTTTCCAATCAATTTTATACCATTGACCTTGAACTCTAAGCCATGTTTTGAGGGCTAGGACTAAAGCCTCTACCCAAAACTCAATGAAACTTCCAAGAATGATTAATAACATAGGAAAAGATATTATAAACCAAAAAAATGAAGAAGAACTTGACCAAACCCCTCCCAACAAGGACAAATATTTTATCAAACACATGGTAAACATGCAAACTACACATCATGAATGCATATTTGAACATAGGGATTTGAAACTTATCTGGAATGAAAAATTCCTTTTCACAACTTTTGCGTAACACCAATTAGGTCATGCATTCATTAAGAAGACATTGATTAATTATCAAGTAGATAACAAGGATAGAACAACTATTAAAGCCACATAATAACAAGTATAATTACCCATTCATTGCAAGAGAAACTTAGTTCTTATTAATCATATGCAAAATCCAACCAAGTCAGGGACTTCCATATACCACCTAACTTTAGATTGGGTTGAACCAAATATTTCATTCATCCAATCACCCCCACGCCATATTGCAAGATTGAATGTGGAATCTCATGGGATAAACCAATCCACAAATAAACAAGAGAATCCATAGGGTAAACCACCTCCACCCTAACCATACGACAATCTCACTTGACCTAGTCCCTAGATCACAAAACCAAACTGAGCTTGGATGCCTCAAAATTCCTTCACCATCCCTTGAGTAATTTTCCTATCTCCACCCACCTATATAGGGCTTCCTAGAGAAAACCATTTCCACCCCCAACCCTTGGGTTTTTCCTCACGCCACCTCATGCAGAACCAAAACCTTTCATCAATCAATAGCTCAACCAAGAAAGAATCCCCTCACACCACGTTTACACAAAAATAGGAAGGAAAGGCTAAAACCACAGTCAAAACCCGACAAAACCCATGCAAACAATAACAAATTAATTGAATACAGACATGTACATACCATGCATGCCAAAACCAACTAGGAAATCATATATGCTACGTGTTACCTGTAATTATTCTCATTAAAGTTGTTTGATGAAACCTTTCCTTTATTGATTCTTGTGTTCCTTTGCTTTCCTTGTCCTTCCTTTCCTTGTTTTCTTTCCTTTTCCTCTTCGTTCTCCTCTCCTCTTTAAGACTAATTGCAAAAAAATAGAAAATGGTCCCAAATTGATGCTCTGATGTGTTTTTATTATTGATGTGCCTAATTTCTTCATTTTCATTAATTTTCCTTGAATTTCATCCTCAAATGCAACTTGTGACCTTTCACCTCCATTTTATTGTATTTTCCTTTATTTTCATAAACAAAATACCAATAATGGATTTTTACCTTTTCAAAGCCTTCTTCATTGCCTTTGTTAATTTCTCCTTAGCCATACAATTCAATGATGTTTGTGAAAACAATATGTATGTAAAAGCTTAGCAACATACAAACTTAATAGGGAGTGACAGAAGACAGAGCAGAAAGGAAATTGTGCAGAACTAGTGTTTGGAGTAGAATACTTGAGTTGGGTACCATGGAGGGGTGAGAAGGGGGGAGTTCTACTCCCTCCTACAGTCATGTAGCCTCTAATCATTTCAAGAAGCCCATGGAAGTGGAAATCGGGTATACAGAAAGAGGAAACAGTTAAACAATAGAGAAGAAAGGATGGTAGAAATACAGGAGGAAGTCAAAAGGGAGAAATGTAAAGAACTAGACAGTAAGAAAGTTGACCCTAGAATTTAAACAAGACAATGTAAACCCAAAGCTTCCATCACACCTCGAGTTATGGCAATGATTTGCAAATTCATGGGGTTATGGCCTACATAGAAGACCCTACACACATGGATAAAGAACCATTGGAAACCTAAGGGAGATATAGATCTACACCTTGGATCCAAGGGTTTCCTAAGAGTTGTGTTTACAAACCTCAAGGATAAGGATAGGATATTTGAAGGAGGACCCTACTTCTATGCGACTACAGGTCTCTATATGAGACCTTGGGTGATAAACTTCGTCCTGGAGCGAGAAACATTTACTTTGGTGCCAGTACAGATAATACTTTATTCCCTACCTCTAGATTATTGGCTGTTGAAATCACTAAAATCCATAGGTGATAAACGATGGCATTTAAAAAAAATATTAGAGGCCACAGTGCATAGGAAATATACCTCCTTCACCAGAATATGCATGGAAATGGACCTTTCTGGGGCCTTACTGGATGAAAAAATTCGAGAAGTTTTTGATGAAGATCGAGTGGAGGCGGTGGATTACGAGCACATACCCTTTAGATGCTCCAAAAGCCATGAACATGAGCACCTCTTCAAAGACTGGCCTTTAAATAAAATGGAGAGAAGTTTCAAAGCAACCTCAGGTAAAGAGACTGAAAGCTTTAACAAAGTTGGAGGCAAAGGAAAATGAGGAAGAAAGAACCCAAAAAAAATATATGAGGAAAAACAACCTAGTCATAATAAGTTCAAGATATTAGAAGAAGAAGAAGAGGAGGATAAAATGAAACAAGTTTTGAAGGACAATCTAGCAAAGAAGGAAAAGGAGGACAACATGGAGGATAGACCTGACAAAAGTCAACAATAGGAGGATCATCCCAGTAGGATGGAACTTGATAGGGACTAAGAAATGACCTCAAGCGAAGTGGGAACAAAGGAACATGAGCTATAGTATGTATTAGAAAGGGAACATCTCGATTTAGAAAAGTTCCTGTAGGAAGGAACTACCAAAGGAGTGGACTCACTACCTTAAGAGGAATTTAACAGAGTGCAATAGCTCTTCGTTTGGAGAACTCAAGCGAAGTTTTATGGGGGTAAAGAGAAACCATGATAGTCAGGATAACGAAGGAATCAAAACTATCGAGGCAATAGAGGGAGAAGCTTCCAAGAACCCAGGAAGAAAAAGAGGAAGAAAAGGACAAAATGAGTTGCTGAATGAATGTGGAAAACTCATGATAAACTCAAGTAACATGAAAGACCTAACTAGTTACTCATTTACAAATCTTTATTAATAAATCTTATAACATGGAATATTAGAGGTCTAGGAAGTAAAAGGAAACAACGAAATCTTAGCAATAGAATGAAGGAAGAAAAACCAGATTTGGTTTTTATCTAGGAAACAAAATGTTCTGTAGACAAAATAAGAGAGATACATAGCAAGTGGCTTATTATGTATGAATATCTAGAAGTTAAATGAGAAAACATAGCAAGGGAAATTCTTACAAAGTGGAACCCTCAAAAACTTGGCATCCTAGATGTTGAACCATCCATGAACTACTCTTCTATGGTCATCCAACCTTTGGTGGACAAGGAATTTTTTTTGATCACGAATTTCTATGGTCCACAAAAGCTTGAATATAAATTTAAGCTCCTAAGCTCCCTGGGGGATATAAGAGAAATACATATGGGCATCCCATGGATTTTGGGAGGGGATTTTAATATGATCAAATCTCTTTCTGAAAAAAAAGGAGGGACTAGATAGATAGGCAGAGCTTCCATAGCTTTTTAGAAATTCATTACCAATATGAGGCTAGTAGATATAGAAACCTCCAATGGCCTCTTGACCTAGAACAATAAAAGGGGAGGGGCTGCTTGAGTGGCCTTTAAAATTGATAAATTCGTTATCTTTTAGGACCTTATTTTCTCAGGCCTTGACTTGTCAACCATGATTCTCCCTTTTGGAGGCTCGGATCACTACGCATACAGCTAGAAGCATCCTTTATAGGAATGCCAAGATATAGACCTTCCAGATTTGAAAATATTTGGCTTACCCACCCAAACTTCTACAACAATATTAAAGAATGGTGGGCAAAATATTTGAATGTTTAAGGTACTAAAATGTTCCTTCTGCAACGTAGGCTAAAGCACATAAAACTCGGGCTTAAATATTGGAACAATAATGAGTTTGGAAATATCCTCGAAGCAATAAAACTAGTTGAAGGAAAGCTTCAGGATATTAACTTGGAGCTCATCGCTAAGGGATTCACTGAGGAGGGTAAGAAGCAAGTTGATTCACTTCATCAAGCATGGGAAGGCTTATGTAAGCAAGAGGAAATCTTCTGGAAACAGAAATCTAGAGTTCAATGGTTAAAGGAAGGAGACAGGAATACAAGATTTTTTCACAAATCCACTATGGATCATCGATCTCATAACAGGATTCTAAAACTGAAAGATACGCAAGGAAATCAACTCAATACCCAAAAAGAAATAGAATCTGATCTCGTTCAACATTTCTAAGGCATAGCAGAGGAGCCCCTCATAGATAGCTCACATTTTATTATTGACTTCACTAAACACATTCCTAGGCTTGTGACAAGAGAAGATAATTATAATCTAAACAAGAGAGTGAATGAACAGGATGTCAGTGAATTCATCAAAGAAATGCAAAATGGGAAAGCTCCTTGCCTGAATGGTTTTAATGTTGAATTTTTCAAAGCATGCTAGAACATAGTCAAGCAAGAAATTTTAGAGGTGGTAGAGGACTCAAGGAAAAACAAAACTATTTTGAAAGAGCTCAACACCTCTTTCATAGCCTTGATCCCAAAGCAGGAAAATGCTATGACACCAGATAGATTCAGACCCATAGCATTATGCAATGTGGTGTACAAAATTATTTCCAAAATAATTACAAATAGGCTTAAGCCCCTTCCTCTAACGCTAGTGTCAGAGGAGCAAACGAGATATGTGGAAGGTAGACAAATTCTAAATAATATTATTCAAGCTCATGAAGTGATCCACTCTTTGAAGAGTAATAAGCAGCCAGGCATTATCATACAACTTGACCTTGAAAAGGCTTATGACAAGCTTAGTTGGGCTTACATCAGGGAAGTTCTAAAATCTTATGGCTTTGACCATGGCTAGATAAGATGTGTAATAGCCCTCGTTTCCAGCTCAAGCTTTTCAATTCTGCTAAATGGCTCACCATCCAAAACCTTCAAGCCTACAAGAGGTCTTAGACAAGGGGATCCACTCCCACCCTTCCTCTACAAGGAATTTATACAAGACGAGATTTGTGCACTATATTATCTCATAGGCTACAAGCCATACTTTTTAATACTTGTATCCATCTTCTATTTAGAGAAGTAGAGTATAGAAACTTCACCTTCTAGCTATGTTTTCTCCCAAAATAGTTTACTAGGTCATATCTTGTGTCAAACCATGGTTTGTGAGTTTTTATTTCACTATTCTTTATTTTCTGGATAATTTTAATTTTCATGCATACATAATTAATAGGAATTTATAGTTCTCAAATTCTAAAGAGAAATAAAACCCTGATAGTGTAGATTTTGTATTTTCAAATATAGTTTTATCATATATGTTTAACAAAACATCAAGTGGAATATCCACGATAGTTTACAGATCAAAATAGATTTGGCAAATAATCATATAGTAATAAATTAAAGTCTAATGATTGCTAAAATAAGGTTGATGATCTATTTAATTAGTTAAGTATGTTGAAGGGGAGAGACTTGATGCCAAGAAGATGTGTGATGGTTACTAACAACACATCATAAAACTTGATTAGCTAGAAAGGACAAAGGATTTAGTAGATCCATGAGCATCTACTCATAATCAACATCACTTATTTACGAGCATAGTAAAAGGGAAACTTATACCTATTATTTTGTATATGTGTGGGTGCTAACTAAGTGCTAACCAAGTCTCAAGTCACACTAATAAGACTTGTGTGTCATGCAAATAATTGAAAATTTTATAATGGTGAGGATGCGAGGGAATCAAGGAAGAGGAGATTCATCACAAGGAACACCTCCTTGAAGAACCCCATTATCATCACTAGAGCTAGCTCTCATATTGTGCTCCCTATAGGTAAATAATGAAATTTTAAGAGGGCACCAAACAACTGAAGGGGAAGTAGAGCACCTTCCATTAGGGGTGGGAAATATCGAGGGATCGAGGGACTCTAATAGATTATCTCCAACTAAGGAAATTACTAGGGAGCTCCAAAATATTAACCTCCTAGAATTTGCTTGAAATCATAATTATAATCTAAACAAGCGAGTGAATGAACAGGATGTTAGTGAATTCATCAAAGAAATGCGAAATGGGAAAGCTCCTTGACTGAATGGTTTTAATGTTGACTTTTTCAAAGCATGCTAGAACATAGTCAAGCAAGAAATTTTGGTGGTAGAGGACTCAAGGAAAAACAAAACTATTTTGAAAGCGCTCAACACCTCTTTCATAGCCTTGATCCCAAAGCAGGAAAATGCTATGACACCAGATACATTCAGACCCATAACATTATGCAATGTGGTGTACAAAATTATTTCCAAAATAATTACAAATAGGCTTAAGGCCCTTCCTCTAACTCTAGTGTCAGAGGAGCAAACAAGATATGTGGAAGGTAGACAAATTCTAAATAATATTATTCAAGCTCATGAAGTGATCCACTCTTTGAAGAGTAATAAGCAGCCAGGCATTATCATACAACTTGACCTTGAAAAGGCTTATGACAAGCTTAGTTGGGCTTACATCAGGGAAGTTCTAAAATCTTATGGCTTTGACCATAACGAGGGATCGAGGGACTCTAATAGATTATCTCCAACTAAGGAAATTACTAGGGAGCTCCAAAATATTAACCTCCTAGAATTTGCTCGAAATCATACCAATGAACAAGTTGAAGCATAGTGAGAGGGAATGACAAGATGTTTCACACTAAGAGCATATACATAGAGACATTCCAACTTAATAATGCTTATATTGATTCATATTATAATTAATAAAAAAATTAGTATGACTTTCAAATTCTTAATTATAAAAAGTATTTCAATTAGGTTACTAAATGTAAGTAGATTCAACTAATTTTTATATATTATAAACACTTTATTTAGAAGAATACTAGCCATGTGTATATTACATTAAAAGAATTTTAAATAATGATAATTCATATTAGTAACCATGATATTTTATAATTTTATAAGGAAGAATATTTTCATATTTAAAAATATGAAATTTATAAATAATATTGTCAAAAAACTTCCACAGAAGCCTTAAATCAAATATTGTCAAAGATGAGCATAAATTTTATGCTCCTAATGTTTGGAAAAATTCATATATATATATTTGTGTGTGTGTGTGTGTGTGTTAAGTTAGAGATTTCAACATGATTGATCTTTCGCTTGAGAAACCACTACCTAGAATCATTTAAATCATCAATATCACAAAAAATTGCACAATAGATTTTTGTCTAAAACTACTAAAGTTCACAAAAGTTCACATCAAACTATACATCAAAACCAAATAAGTTACATAAATATATAGTTATTTTAATTAATATTAATTTCCTATAAAAATGTATTTATATAAATATAATTATTCTAATTCCTAATTCATATTATAATTAGAAAAGTAATTTATATTATAATTAGCAAAATATTTAAGGTTGTTAAGTATTATATTCAATATGAAATGATTTGAGCAAAGCAATGTTAGATTCAATTTAAGATTAGGATAGGGTTATTTGTAGACCCTCCTTTTGTTTCTCTCGTGTTTTTATTGATTTTATTTCAATGTTATTTGCTTTTAATCCAAATTTATGGATTAATAATTTTTTGTGGTTAAAAAATTATATTTATTTGATTTTTTATTTAACATAAGATTTTTAATATTTTATATTTATAGTATTGAAATATTAATTTAGGATGTAGAGATCAATTTCTTCTCTCTTGTATGGGCTAGCCTTAGGGTTAACGGCGTGCTTTTATTATGGAGGATAGTAGTAGTAATCATTTTTTTTTGAATTTTTTTATTTTTTAATTTGGAAAAAATTAAGTTGAAATCATGAATTGTATTATTTAAATTTGGTTTTTTTATTTTACATATAGATTTGGTACTGTAAAAAAACTCTGAAGCACTTAAATTTTGCAAAATTACCTATCAAACTTGTGATTTAAAAAAAATCCTGTCAAATTAAAAAAATAAAAATAAAAAAACTCACCCAAAAATCTTCTAAATATTTTCACGGAAAACAATTCTATCCACCATCCAGTAAAATCATCCATTCATCATAGGCATAGTCGTATAAAGGTAATTTGTGTAACCAAGCTCGACAGCAGATGTTGTTCTCGAGCTGGTCTATTGTTTGTCCTCATGCTACTACTTTTCAATGGCGGTAATGCTATACTGCGGGCTAAATCACTGAATGGGAAAGGTGGAAATGGGTGAACATAAAAGAAAAGCAACAACAAAGCAAGAAAACCGTGGGTGAACGTAAACCGGTAACGGGTGATGCGTCTAGAAGGATAAGGTTAATGATCTACATAGTTATCCGAAAAATTAAACCTTTGACATCGATAACTTATAAAATTTTAAAAGTGGTTTACAAGTGGAGAGTTGGAATTGTAAAATTAAACCTTTTGACATCGATAACGTATAAAATTTTAAAAGTGGTTTACAAGTGGAGAAATTGTATGTGATTAATAGATTCACTATTAGCTTTATATATGACAGCGCCAGGTTAATTATTAAAATGTATACCATCTCTTATATATGGGCCCCAACGGTTTAGTCAAGACACGCGGCCACGGAGCTAGAATGACTCGTCCATTTCGGCCAATAATCCATAGACAGATGTTATCCATAATCCTTCGTGCATTTCGGCCCATAACCCACAGAGAGATGTTATTCATAATTCTACCCATACACAGCCATCTCCGCGAGGCCTATAAATGGAGGCTGCATTGGTGGTTATATCATTCATTCCAGCCAGCATTTCATTTCTCATTGTAGAGCTTATATATATCATTCGGGATGAGGTACTCATTTGGCTTTACATTGGCAGTAATGGTAGTAGCCCTGGTGGTGGGCAGTGCTGTAGGCACGCCCAGGACAAACTTGGTATCATCTGCATGTAACGGGCAGAAGATCCCAAGCGGAAGTTCCTTTTATAGTACTCTCGGATCCCTCCTGGTAGATCTAGAGGGAAACACTGCCTTCAGCGGTTACGACTATAAAGCATCGCGAGCAGGTTCACCCACCGCCTATGGGCGTGGGGTTTGCAAACAGGGAATCTCTCAGTCTGATTGCACTGCCTGCCTTAAAAACCTTGGGGGCAGCATCTGGAACATTTGCGGGTACGCCATCGGTGCTCGAGTTCAGCTAGGTGACTGTTTCATCCGCTACGAGCAGTACAGCTTCTAATTTAGTTATATATTCAACGTCTGCCCAACTGCACAATAGGCATCTAATATGTCATATATATATATATATGCTTATGTGTCAATAAAGCGTCTCACATGATTCTCCGAGCAAGAGAATCTGATGTTGTGCTATTCTCACCGGTCACTATAATAAAACGCAGGAAGTCTTTCCGGCGGGTTTTTCCAGTCAAAATCCGGCAGCAATTTATTAGAATCGCAAGTTTGATAGCTAGTTTCTGTACAATCAAAGGGTCCCAGGGTTTTTAAGGATGTTGAATCCAAATATGCAGTTAAAAACCCATTTTAACTGCTAAAAATCAAGATTTACCTCAATTTCTTCCGCCCGATTCCGTCACCGGAATCTCCAAAAAGTCGCATTATAGACAACTCCAAATAAAACTGTCGTGCAGTTTCGTATTTTACTTTCCGTTCGGGTGTCGCGGTTTTTGTTTTCAACGTATTAAAAAGTTTAGTTAAAACTATGTACCATGAACAGTTACGTTCACATCGAATTATTCATTCACTGAAATGTTATAGTCCACTGGACTTTACTTACTGGATGAACGGTCGATGGGCCCGAAATGTACGACTCAGTCTAGCCGTCTCCGTTGCCCCTATCATTAGTGCTACTGTAGTGGGCGCAAATTGCAATCCATGTGGGTCACATAGAACAAATATTCAAATCGACACACCTTTAAGATAAGAAAAATAACACCGTTTGAGTGATTGTGCATAAATCTAATGATAAGAAGAGTTAATAAATGCGGACCAGTCATGCGTTAGAGCGAGTCTAGGCCTATCTCCATGATAGATCTCGAGCCAACGTTCGACCTGAGATTCCAAACAACCAATTCTTAGTATCAAGGAGACTGCGCCATGATAATCAAAGATAAGAAGGGTTTCAAGCACCAACATGTAGCCGGCTAATGAGATCCATGTTCTATAGATAGTTATCCATGATGATTTGATTCCAGAGGCCACCATTGCTAATTGCTGGCCAATATTGTTTTTAGAAGCAATGCCAAGTTGAAAGACGGAGTGTCTTTAAGGCCCTAGCAACCATGATTAACGTGTAGGTTAAACATCTAGTAACTTATGAGATCAAATTTGCAATATGTAGTAAATCTGAAATTAGATAGTTTTGGAATAAGATATTTGTAAAGATATATTTTATATAAAATAAATGAGAAATAGTTAACAAATAAAATATTTTTATTATTTTGTTGCTCAAAATGAAAGAGATGGCATACTCTTGCCCCCCACATGGTTTACCATACTTGTTTAAAGATGGATCTATTAATCACATAGAATTACAACTCTCCACTTATAAATAATTTATAATATTTTAGATTTTTTATATCTCAAAAGATTTCATTCATCTCACAACTATGTAGATCCAAAATTACCATATCCATACTATAAATATAAAATATTGAAAATTATATGCTAAATAAAAATTAAAATAAATATAATCTTTCAATTGCAAAAACTTATTGGTCCATAAAATTTAAAATGTTCTTTGCTTTAAAAAACAAGTAACATTGCAATAAAATTAATGAGAACACAAGAAAAATAAAAAGATTATCTACTAATAACCATATCCTAGGCTTAAATTGAATCACATTTAAGGTAATACTACTTGCCTTAAATTAGCTCACATTGAATATAATTACGTTGTAAGGCGTTTCCCTCTGGGAATAACTTTCTTACATGCCACTGTGTACTATCCTGAATCGTTGGTATGATGCGTTAGACGATTACAGAATTTTCATTCATTGGATCATTATAGGCGGCAATAACTGCTGTGTTGGAGGTTGGTTAGAGGAAAGACTCAACTGTAAGTTCTCTACAATAAAGACTCATGCCACTCTGAATTTGGAGAGATGCCACTCTGTATTTTGAGAGACGGTAAAAAGGCGAGAAGGGATTATAGGCTGGGGTAATTGTTGCGCTGAGGTTGGTTACAGGAAACACTCAGCTAGAAGTTCATACGACTCATGCCACTCTGTATCTTGATAAACCGTAAACCGTAAAAAGGCGAGAAGGGACGCTACCCCTGGCTTTCTTATGCGTTGTGGAGTTTCCCATCATAAATGCTTTCATAGCTATGGTTTTCCCAAGGATGGCTATCTTCTTGTTCCCCTGATTCGGAATTTTCTCAACCCTTTCATTTCCAATGGTGGCAGTGTAGGCGCTATTACTGCACCTGTCTCTTGGTTCGTTGCCCATTCTTCTGTGTTGTATAGATTCGAGGAGTGGGTAGCTCCAGCGGTTGTGGTCAAATCAGTCTGCGTGGCCTGTAAACAGAAAGAGGTAAACCATCTCTCATATGTAGTGAAAGTGAGAGAGCTCTGGTTTCACACCATTCTCTTCTGGAGTTTAATGTTTTCTCTGTACATGAAGAAAATTACTCTGTATTTGCAGTTGTGCTTGTGGCTGGAATGAATCTAAAGCTTCTGGTTGACGATTTGTCAGAGGAATTATTGAGTGAGTATTAATCCGTCATGGGTTACACTACTGTGTCTTATACTACTATGGTGAATTGCCACAACCACCAAATCTGCCCAGAGCGTATGAAAGCAAGCGGCCTGGATTTGGTCAAATAAGGGTGCCCGGGGCTTGAACAATTGGCCACTGTAGACAGGATGTGTGATGTTATTATTATTGTGATTTTCCGATGAGTAGTCGTGGATGTCAATTCACTGTCACGAGCACTAAAAAATTATCTCTTGATTGTCTTGTTTTTTCTGTAACTTTCACCAACAAGAACATTCCTCAAAGTGCCTCTTTTGGTCCAGTAGCGTTTGGATGTCTCACAGAAATAGCGAGGTTGTGATAGATTGTAGATGTAGTAACAAAACTTGGTATTTGTAGATTCACATTCTAGGTATTTCAATGCAGTGGCCATCGTTGCACTGAGCAGCGAGAATCCAAGAACTCAGCAAGTTGCGGCAGCCTTATTCAAAGTAGCCTCCTCCATATCTATATAAATAAATAAAAGGTCAACATTTCAAATCTGACACTGTGTTTGATATGCATGAATGACAACATGTTAATTGGGAAGTGGTATGGGTGTTTGCTTAGACGGTTTGTATCATTTGAAAATAAAAGGTCAGAATTTCAAATCTGACACTGCATTTGATATACACGAACGACAACATGTTTGGGAAGTGGTATGGGTGTTTGTTTAGACGGTTTGTATCATTTTTCAATAGTTCGAACAGAAAAAGATGAATAATCAACATCCATCATTGTCACCCAGAAAACATCATCCTTTATAAAAATTGAGTGTCAAAACTACAACAAGGACTTTGGTACATTACATAGATTATTAAATTAAGGAATTATATTGATAAAAACATTCACAATTTCTTATTACAAATATTAAAAGTCTACATAATCTCATTCTTTAATTATTTATTGAAAATACATTAATATATACTTATACTTATCCAATACATCAATATATACTTAGGGTCATCTTACAAGGCAAATTGTTTAAAAATAGAATATTAAAAAATATAATAGACATTTTAACACAGCTCAACATAGGAGCTTTTAACGCATTTAAAAATTCCATGCACATAAATATTTAACACATTTGGTCCAAGAAATCATTCATCCATTAGAAGAGACTTCAGTTTATAGCTGTATTTCCCTCTCACAGATTAATTACGATACAACTACACAACCAATACTGCACTGAATCCAATAAATTGCATTCTATACAGGTGGATCTATTATCAGAACTCATATATTTACAGCACTTAATGACTACTAAAAATTATTAACTTTTATCTGATCTTTGATGTATTTTCGCTCTATGCATAGCTACTACATCCAAAGCAGCTTTTTACAGTAGGCTCTGCAGCCACAATCCATTGATGTGCTACATTTTTTTTCTTTCAGACTAACAATAAAGCTTGCAATTAAAACACCTTAAATCATACATTCCAGTTATCTAGGTTGGGTTGAAAGACAAGGCTCCTTAGATGTAGGTTTTTTGTGATCCTGGTCATGTGGATTAGGACAACTAGGTAACCAACTCCATGAGCCGTGGGTGACACTGTAGACAGCTACCTTTAGACTCTCATGAGCCCTGAAACATATCTTGTCTCCCACTCCCACGCACTCAAACGTGGAGTACAAATCCCTCCAAAATTGTCGACACACAGACTCAGACATCCTCCCCATCTCCTTCCAAGAAAATCCATCACCATCAAAACCTTCCATTTGAAAAAGCTCCCATATCATCACTTCTTTTCTATGCCTCCAACCATCACTATTGATAATTCAAATGCCACCAATCGATGCCATACATTGGGTCCAGAATCAGATAGATCAACGGCTAATGACAGTCCTTTCTGGATGTGATACACCATGATGCTCACCGCATGATTTGGCCCATAGATGGCCAATATGCTTGCATGACAAAGCATCGTTCCAACACTTTCATGCCCACCGCCCGATTTGACCCACAAACAACCGATATGCTTGCATGACAAAGCATCGTTCCAACACTTTCAGACGCTACGGAAACGGAGAGAAGACAAGCATGGAATATCCAAAAAAATATTTAAGTTACTCAAGTTTATAAATTAAATTTATAATTTTAATAATTTCTTTTTGTCAATTTCTATTTTAATAAAAAAAAAAACTAAAACAATGGCCAGAGAGAAATTTGTATTTTCGTATAGTTCAAGTTTTCAGTTTCTTAATTTTTTTTGTCATTTTCCAAATGTTAAATAACAGAGAGAGAAGACGAGCATGGAATACCCTTTTTTTTTGGGGTCATTTTCCAAATTTTGAATAACAGAGAGAAGAATATCCAAATAGTGAGAGGATTATTAAAGAAAGGGAAGACCAAGGTCTCTTTCGTTTTCATAGGTTCGACTTTTGGGCCAAGGATAGTATTCACTACACACTATTCCATTCTCAATTTCTTATTGCAAATATTAAAAACCATATTTTTCGTAATTTGCATTTTTATTAAAAAGAGGGTTTGGGATTTTAAAATATAATGAATAATTTAGGGCATAATTTAATGAGTCAACTTTGGTTGTAAATTAAATTTATTGGCCAATATACCGTAGAAACCTCTTTTAAAGTGAAAAGAAATCTTTGTGGTAAATTTGCTTGGATTCTTTCCTTAACTAAAATGACCAACTCATAACTTTTTCTTAGAAACATTATTTCATGGTTGGAGTAAGACTTTATCTGAGATCGACCTTTAAAATCCATCGCGACGAGGAGTAACCTATTATCATAACGATTGGTTTCAACTTTGATTTTTCCAACAAAAGTTTGTCAAAACGGATACAAGAGTGAGCCTTCTAGAGGCCATTCAACTCAATAGTAAGAGTCCTCTAGAGGCCATTCAACTCAATGCAGGGGATTTTATGTGCACCTCCATTATGAAGGAACACCAAAAGATAGCAAGCCCAAACAAGATTAACTGCAAAAATTCAATAGATTTAAAACCCTAACTTGCTTGGATTCTTTCCTCAACTGAAATGACCAACTCATAACTCTTATTGAAACATTATTTCATTGTTGGAGTAGGACTTTACTAAGATCATCAACATTCAAAATCCATCGTGACAAGGAGTAACCTATTATCATAACAATTGGTTTCAACTTTGATTTTTCCCACAAAAGTTTGTCAAAATGGAAATAAATAAGAGTTTTCTAGATGGCATTCAACTCAATGCAAGTGATTTTATGTGCACCTCCATTATGAAGGAATGCCAAAAGGTTGCAAGCCAAAACAGGATTATCCACAAAAATTCATTAGATTTCAAACCCTAACAATTAAGAAGAGGAAACTCATCACAATGATAGAACAACGAGCCTTGTGGAGTAAACAATATCTTTGCATTCAACCATAGTTACCAAGTTCAAGTTCAAGTTCAAATTCGAGTTTGATTCAATATGGGAAATGATGAGATTAGATGGCTCATTGGAGGAGTGGGAGGAAGCTCACCTACCACCACCATGATCACATGTAATTTTGTGTAATGAGAATGCGGTCAATGAAGTCCTACTCAAGCATCCCAAGCTCTAACCTATTATCATAACAATTGGTTTCAACTTTGATTTTTCCCATATAAGTTTGTCAAAATGGATATAAATAAGAGTCTTCTAGAGGCCATTCAACTCAATACAGGTGATTGTATGTGCACCTCCATTATGAAAGAATGCAAGCCAAAACATGATTATCCACAAAAATTCATTAGATTTCAAACCCTAACAATTAAGAAGAGGAAGCTCCTCACAAAGATAGAACAACGAGCCTTATGGAGTAAAAAATATCTTTGCATTCAACCATAGTTACCAACTTCAAGTTCAAGTTCAAATTTTAGTTCGATTCAATACAAGAAATTACGGCATTAGATGGATCTTGGGAAAAAGATGGCTCATTGGAGGAGGTGGGAGGAAGCTCACCTACCACCACCATCATCACATGTAATTTTGTGTTGTTATGAATATAATTCATAACACTTAGCTAAATAAAATGAATATAAATATTAAATAATTAAATAATTCTAGGGTCAACTTTCTTACTGTCGAATTCTTTACATTTCTCCCGTTTGACTTCCTCCTGCATTTCTGCCATCCTTTCTTTTCTATTGTTTAACTGTTTTCCTCTTTCTATATACCTGATTTCCACTTCCATGGGCTTCTTGAAATGATTAGAGGCTACATGATTGTAGGAGGGAGTAGAACTCCCCCCTTCTCAACCCTCCATGGTACCCAATTCTAGTATTCTACTCCAAACGCTAGTTCTGCGCAATTTCCTTCCTGCTCCATCTTCTGTCACTCCCTATTAAGTTTGTATGTTGCTAAGCTTTTACATACATACTATTTTCACAAACATCATTGATTTGTATGGCTAAAGAGAAATTATCAAAGGCAATGACAATGGCTTTGAAAAGGTAAAAATCCATTATTGGTATTTTGTTTATGAAAATAAAGGAAAATACAATAAAATGGAGGTGAAAGGTCACAAGTTGCATGTGAGGAGGAAATTCAAGGAAAATTAATGAAAATGAAGAAATTAGGCACATCAATAATAAAAACACATTAGAGCATCAGTTTGGGGCCATTTTCTATTTTTTTGCAATTAGTCTTAAAGAGGAGAGGAGAATGAAGAGGACAAGGAAAGCAAACAAGAAAAGGAAGGACAAGGAAAGCAAAGGAACACAAGAATCAATAAAGCAAAGGTTTCATCAAATAAATTTAATGAGAATACTTACAGGTAACATGTAGCATATATGATTTCCTAGTTGGTTTTGGCATGCATGGTATGTGCATGTCTGTATTCAATTAATTTGTTATTGTTTGCATGGGTTTTGTCGGGTTTCAACTGTGGTTTTAGCCTTTCCTTCCTATTTTTGCATAAATGTGGTGTGAGGGGATTCTTTCTTGGTTGAGCTATTGATTGATGAAAGGTTTTGGTTCTGCATGAGGTGGTGTGAGGAAAAACCCAAGGGTTGGGGGTGGAAATGGTTTTCTCTAGGAAGCCCTAAATAGGTGGGTGGAGACAGGGAAAATCCTCAAGGGATGGTGAAGGAATTTTGAGGCATCCAAGCTCAGTTTGGTTTTGTGATCTAGGGACTAGCTCAAGTGAGATTGTTGTATGGTGAGGGTGGAGGTGGTTTACCCTATGGATTCTCTTGTTTATTTGTGGATTGGTTTATCCTATGAGATTCCACATTCAATCTTGCAATATGGCATGGGTGTGATTGGATGAAAGAAATATTTGGTTCAACCCAATCTAAAGTTAGGTGGTATATGGAAGTCCCTGACTTGGTTGGGTTTTGCATATGGTTAATAAGAGCTAAGTTTCTCTTGTCATGGATGGGTAATTATACGTGTTATTATGTGGCTTTAATAGTTGTTCTATCCTTGTTATCTACTTGATAATATGTTGGTTATAAACATGGTTATATGCCAGATCTAAGTACGACTTTTATCACATTTTAATTAATGAATGTCTTCTTAATGAATGCATGACCTAATTGGTGTTACGCATAAGTTGTGAAAAGGCATTTTTCCTTCCAGATAAGTTTCAAATCCCTATGTTCAAATATGCATTCATGATGTGTAGTTTGCATGTTTACCATGTGTTTGATAAAATATTTGTCCTTGTTGGGAGGGGTTTGGTCAAGTTTTTCTTCATTTTTTTGGTTTATAATACTTTTTCCTATGTTATTCATCATTCTTGGAAGTTTCATTGTGTTTTGGGTAGAGGCTTTAGTCCGAGCCATGAAAACATGGCTTAGAGTTCAAGGTCAATGGTATAAAACTGATCGGAAAAGTTCATAGTCATAAGGAAAAGCAATATGGTAGCGACTAAATGTTTAAAATTTTTTAGAGGCCTTATAATGGGAGCAACTGAGAGAATAGCTCAGTGAAAAAGAGATTTAGCTTAGCATTAGACACCTAGAAGGGTTGGGTAGCTCCTAAACGTCCTGTAATACACGAGGGAAGTCAATAAGGTCTTAAGTTGTCAAATCCATTTTCTTAAGATCATATAGGAGGTTGAGTCCCATCATAGTGACCCTCGACTAATAGTTACCCCGGGAAAATTGGTGAAAGCTGATAAATGTTGGAGGCGATTACAAGGTGGTATTAGAGTGGGTTGCTCTCTCTTTGGGTAAAATTTTATGCTATCAAGGTTATTATTGTTATGAATGGGGTCATGGTATACAACTGGCATGCTCATGCATGATGTTGGTATGGAACCACAATAAGATATGGGAAATAAGATTTTAGTAGCAAGATTTTATTAGCTTAATAGAATTACCTGCAAAAAGGAAGAATGGTACGCATAACTTGAAACTCCATTTCATCCCTTTATTCATAACACATTCTCGAGGGTGTTTATCATCTCCATTAGACCAAGTAGTCAGTTCCTGATTAAGAAATTATTTAAAAAGATGAAAAATCTTTGAGCTAAACTCTCAGTCATAAATGTGTGACGTTAGTAGGTTGGATGCAACCTAACTAGCTGACTTAGAATGAGGTGATCACATTTGGTCTATTGTATTAAAAGGATAACATGATTTTCTATAGAAATCGTTCTTTTTATAATGTGATGCTTGATTTTTCCATTAAGGCCCCTTATAATCCATACGAGAACCTTCATCATTGAGATTTTAGAGGAGGAAAGAAAGTGTCATGGGAAAAACTCCCTAAATTGCCTAGAAATTCACCCAAATCTTGAATTAATTGTCTATTAGTTTTGAAGTCTTTTTTTTGGGCTCTTTGGCTTGGAAGGAATGTTATGACCCCACTAAGATACAACTTTTAAGATCAATTAAAACCCAATTTGGCCTCATTAATATTCAACTTGTAAATATTCCAAAGAAATAATAGAACCCCTCTAGATCATTTATTCATCATGAATGAGTGGAATCCATGTGGATCTCACACAACAACCACATCATCTTATATCAAGGAAACAAAAAAATAAGACCCATGAGGTTTCTGACATGTAGACACTGGTAAAACTATGAAATTAAATATAAATGAAAAAAAGAGAAAGATAAATGAAAGAATTATGTAAAATATTATTTAATAAAATTAATTAACCAATAATAAAATGTTAATATATAATTCACAAAAACTGAAATTCTAAATTAATATAATTATTGTTTTGTGAAAATAATAAAATTACAAACATATTAAACGTAATATACTTTGCAAAGATTTAAAAAATATATATAATCTTTAATGTTATTTTGTTAAAAGCAAGTAACAACACGAAAGGAACCCAAAAAGATTTAAAAAAAATAAATCTTTCAAATGTATTTTGTTAAACCAGCAAGTAAAACACAAAGGAACCCAAAAAAACAAGGGAAAACAGGTACCATGGCTACCAAAATATGAAAAATTAAGATATTTGGTTGGGTCAAATTCGATTAGAGTGAATAATGTTTAATACATGTTAAATATTTTTAATTATAATCATGAATGATAACTCTAATGTAAATTTTTCATTTCATTCATATATTATAAAGACAATTGTATAATTTATTAGAATGACGCCTTCTCTGAAAATATACTAATTGAAATTATATTCTTATTATTAAAGTAAATATGAGTAATGTAATTTTTTAAATAAATTGGTACAATATATAAAATTTAATAGAAACTTAATATTTTTTATTAACTTTTTGTACTTTTACATATATTTTATAAGCTCTAACTAACAAAGCGTAACATCATATTTATTATTTTCTGAGTATAATAAATATATATATAATAGATATATAACATCATATTATATCTTTCCTGAGTAATATATATATATATCTTATCATATATATATATAATATACTATATATAATTTATATATATAATATATATATATATATATCATGTTAGACATTAAATCACCTTTATAGATTAGATATCTTTAGCAACTGAAATGAGATGATTTTCAATATTTAAAAAAATTAAAATGAAATTTAAAGTTTTACTATATAAATTCTTGGGTTTCTTTTACATATCCATCTATCTATTCTTCACTTTGTAAGAGGGGGATCTACCCCCTTTGGGAGTTCGTAATAATTATAAATACATTGGTATTCCCAATGAATCTCCGAACTGCTCCTTCTGCATCATCAAATACACACAACTTCAGAAACACGGTTATAAATCATAGATCCATAAACTATACTTCAAAGATCCGTTTTATATTTTTAAAATTTATAGGCTTTAATGTAAGTAAATTAGATATTTAACTTATCAATTTAATAGAGTCAAAATCTTTCATTCATATATTAAGTTTGGACAACGATCAAAACCTGAGTATCTGCCTACTTGGAAAACTCCTAGACAAGGTTATCGAGAAACTATAGGCATCCATGTTCATATTTACCATCAACTCTACGTCACTCTGTGAAACAAATATTTGCGGTTAAATTTCCACATTTAAATAATTCAAGACATAAACAAAAATTTTCCTACAAAATCTTCTTCCATTGAAAAACTATAAATTTTATCATTTGAATTCTCATGAAAAAAGTCCAAAATGGACAAATTGCAGAAGATGCATATAACTTATAAAGATGGTATTCATCCACCATAACATCGGCAGTGACATTGTTAGCTACAATCCCTGAAAAGAAAATCCCAAACACCACTAAAATATGAAAAACCTGAATGTGTGAAAAACATTACGGTGCAGGGATACGATTGATCCAATGATACCAACTTAGTAGTGAAAAAATGCATACCTAGTTGACGGATAAAATTATCCCAAATGTTTAGCCCTCGTCCATCGGACTTGGCAACTCCTTCCACCTGGTAAGTCCTAGATCCATAAACTATACTTCAAGGGACCATTCTATATTTTTGAAAGTTATTTGTACGCTGAAGCAAAAGCTGGAATTTAATGTAAGTAACTTAAATATTTAACTTATAAATTTAATACAGTCAAAATCTTTCATTCATATATTAAATTTGGACAGTGATCAAAACCCAAGTATCTTTCTACTTGGGAAAGTCCTAGACCAGGATATCAAGAAACTGTAGGCATCCATTTTCATATTTACCATCAACTCTACATTGCTTTGTGAAACGAATATTTGCAGTTAAATTTCCACATTTAAATAACTCATGTAGAAACAACATTTTTCCTACAAAATCTTCTTCCATTGAAAAACCATAAACTTTATCATTTGAATTCTCATGAAAATAAGGGCCAAAATGGACAAATGGCAGAAGAAGCATATACATTATAAAGATGGTATTCATCCACCATAATATCGGTAGTGACATTGTTAGCTACAATCCCTGAAAAGAAAAGACAAAACACCCGTAAAATATGAAAAACCTGAATATGTGAAAAACATTACAGTGCAGGGATATGATTGATCCAATGAAGCCAAATTAGTTGTGAAAAAATGCATACCTGGTTGACGGATAAAATTAACCCAAATGTTCGGTCGTCCTCCATCAGAATTGGTAGTTTCTTCCACCTGGTAAGTCGAAGTCGTCGTTCCAAACACAAAACCCTTGGGAAAACTGGCTCTAGTCAGCCCGCTAGTGTCAACCTCTTGACTTGGCTGCCATACAAAGTGCCCAGTAATGCAGAGATTTATATAAAGGAAAAGAAAGATAATCATCGTTCACATCTCCATTTCAGTCACTTAGCTCACACTCTGAGTGTGTTTTTGTGTATTTTAATTCGATAAAAAACACAGAATGCACAACTATGTTGTGGAGCATGTAGCCAAACAAAGAGAGATTGGAAACTACGATTACTGGCATATGTTGTGGTTGATTTTCTCACTTATATTTGATTGGGAATGGCCAAATCCTATTACTGTACGTGGAGCCTATATTTTCCTAGGAATGGCCAAATCCTATTACTGTACTTGGAGCTTGCACTGTGGTTTGAATGTGATCAACCCACATGCAACAGACTGATCGCGCCATCATCGGTGGTCGATGTCAAGCATTTGGGTCTGTATTGCATGTGCACACACACACACACACACACACAGATATATATATATATAGATAGCACAAAGAATAAGCTTTGTGATTGTGATTGTGGTTATGTTATGTAAGCTTTTGCTAGTTTCAAGGTATATACTTTGTCGGGAGAAAACATGTAGTGAATGCAAAATAGCCAATTTATTCTCTCTCTAATAACAGGGACCCTTGTTAGGTCAATTTGATTCGGTTCAAGTCAAGGTTTGTTCACTCACGTTCTGCTAGTTTCCAGGTATATATTTTGTTGGGAGAAAACATGTAGTGAAGGCAAAATAGCCAATTTATGCTCTCTCTAATAACAGGGACCCCTGTTAGGTAAATTTGATTAGGTTCAAGTGTAGGTCTGTTCACTCAGGGATTTCATCTTACCATTCATTGTAGGGCTGGCTAATTTTCATTCATCTTTTTGTGCCCTTGCATCAATATTCACACGAATAAAGGTAGCAGTGTACCATAAACTCAAAGCATGCCTAATGTTGTTCTGCTTAGCTAAACAATGCACTACAAGCAGGTGAACCCTGACTTCAACATCTACAATTGTAGCTAAAGCATTGATCTCAATTATTGGGAATGCAATCAAAACTCTGTACTCACCTCTCGTGAGGATAGGAAGACTTGACAGGAGTAGCTACGAAAATATAAGTGTCCATCAATTCTCAGATTGATATGTGATGGTTTGCCTTTTTGATCTGATCTTTCTAGCGTATGCATGTAATAACTCCACAGAGATGGTGTATGGATGTAATAACTCCACAAAGTTTGGGTGCAGGATCATTTCTTGGCAAATGCCACCTTCCCACCTCCCCCTGCTTTGTCTCATTGTAATGCAATTTATATGCGAGGAGACTTCAAATTTTCCACCCGCAATGTGAGTGCATAATGTTCTAATTAAAAACAAAAAGAGAAAAGAAATCTCGTTGGCCTCCAGAAATATGGTCATGTTAAATAAAACTAAAATTAAAAGTGTTGGAGCAATGCTTGATGTCTTTGAAATCAAAGCAAGTCAAAATCATCAATGTTGAACTTGGAAAGAGAAAGGTGATTTTAGAAGAATGGATGACACAAAGTTTGTTGGAAAGCTGAAGAAACAGGACAGATGCCCAGTAAAGGATGGAGACCTAGCAATCATGTTAAGATGGGGTTTTTTCAAATGAGGAGCTCAAGAAGAGGGTATAGCTCCCAAAATTCTGGCTAGGAGTGGTATCATTTTTTTTGTTGGCAGCTAATGATAAAATTATATCTCAAGTACCAATAAGGAAGGGATGCTTCCAAGAGCTAAGAGCTAAACAGATGCGTGGAGGAAAGAGAATGAAACCTAGATATGATCCTCCATGATAAAAATCACAAAACACTCACTCAAATAGAGACAGAGATGGACAATATTATGTCAAGAGAAACACAACATGCGAGTAGAGTTCCATATGCTAAAACCATAAGCTCGGGAGCCTGTGTAGATCACGTGGGGATACTAAGGCATACATCTTAAATATCTCCTTGTCATCGACTTAACACATTAGACCACTCATTTTGCCTCGCTTTGTAGTTCATTCTCCAATGATGATTAATTTGATCAAGGGGTTTCCATGCCTCTCAAATGCTCTCAAGTGCCATGATGGATGGACTCCAACCTCTAATGATTCATGAAAGATTCTTGATTCCTTAATTGAACGCGATTGAGTTTAGAGTCCCCTTCCAAGTTTATGCTTGGTGATGCAAATTTTGGACGCTTTAGTTCCTTCTTGGCAGGTTAGCCTATATTTCCTATAGCAGCAGAAGATGGTTTTTCTATGTGTTTTCTAATTACAAACCCAAAACCTGCATTGCCAGGGCAACCCTCGAAGAACCCATGAAAATGGATTTTAGAATGGAGACTTTTGCAACCGGACATACTTTCATTGGAATTTTGAGATTTACAGCGTGAAATGTAAGTTTTTGATTCTGGAGAAACACTTCACTTATCATCAAGGCTAACGGTGGAAGCGTAAACAACATTGTCACAGAGATTTGGCTCAGCGATATTACCTGCATTGGAAATCAAAAATCCAATATCAAATTGATTTTATTCATCTTGAAAGAAAGGGAAGAGACCAATGTTCCAAATTTTCATGTCTATGTTCCCACCCAGTTTGGATGATGTTCAAAGTGCCATTTGCCTTCACCCAAAATGACTTCATCAATCCTGTATTTGTGGAGAAAATGCAGAAACAGGGTAACCATAATTCCTAGTTTTAAAAGGAGCCATTGACAGCTATTTGGAACAATGAATGCGAGTGTGAGTGCCACGGAGACCGAGACCGATGGGCAACTTGTGAGAAAAAGGACTTGGTCATGTTGCAGTTTTCATTGTTGTTTGTGGTTTCGTGTTTTAATTGTTTTAACAGCAACAACCCTTGGAAGTTGCAAGTAATGCAATTTCCATTACCAAGATAACTAATAAAAGGGAAAACTTGTTGTGTCTGTTTCTTTAGATTGTTGAGCACATGCTTCAGTTTGCGTCTAAACTTCACAATGCACTGTCCGTCCGTGGCGTTGTGAGTAGGGGTGATCTTTGTCCAATCACCCTTGCACCAAATAGAGTCAATATACCTCATAAGTACATCATCTAGATAATTACGCCACTCAAAATGGTAACTCCACATTCCTGTCATCAACCATTTTTATGCATGCTGTCCAAAATATGTGTATTCACAACAACCAAAAGTTTATCCTTTACACTTAGTTGGCTTATAATACCCGTGTGAGCTGCAAAATATGACTTTACTATTCTGCAAATGTGCAATGGGTATATCCCATTGGCTTATAATACCCGTGTGGGCTTCAAAATATGACATTATTAGTCTGCAAATGTTGCAATGGGAATATCCCATTGGCTTAGAATACCTATGTGCGCTTCAAAATATGACATTATTATTCTACAAATGTTGCAATGGGTATATCCCATCCTAAACATATGGCACACTGCCATGTGCCTTTTCCCTTTTCATACCACTCACCAAGAAGCTCTGAAAGTCTCAAGAATCTTTGACCTTCGGGACGAACCTCTATAGACTGTGTTATATTCTTATTAACAACACTACGTCCACCAACTTGAATTTCCACTAGCTTATTCAATACTTTGCAAGAAAAAACCTCTACCTACCTAGGAAATGTGGCAGAGAAGAGCACGGTTTGTTTATCTAGTCTGGTATTTTGAACAATTCTAGTTATTTGAGGCTCAAAAACCATATCAAACATCCTATCAGCTTCATATATAAAAAGGTAGGTGACTCTGCGAAGATTTGATATCTTACTCCCACTTGTACATAAGATATCAATCATTCTACCAGGTGTGCATACCACGATTTCAGTACCTTTCTTCAAATCACTAATTTTTTGTGCCACTCCTGAACCTCCATAGACAGGTACACAATTCAATCCTAAAACCTTAGCAAATTTCTTGATATCAGAGTGAATCTGTTGAACAAGCTCTCTCGTGGGAGCCATAATCAAACCAATTGGTCCATCACCTGTAGCAAGATGAGGTTGATCTTTAATATTCCTTAGCATAGGCAAAACCAATACAAGAGTCTTACCCAAACCTGTTTTTGCTAAACCAATACAGTCATTTTAGTTGAGGAAAGAATCCAAGCAAATTTACCACAAAGATTTCTTTTCACTTTAAAAAAGGTTTCTACGTTATATTGGCCAATAAATTTAATCTACAACCAAAGTTGACTCATTAACTCTTTTTAATAAAAATGCAAATTACTAAAAATATAATTTTTAATATTTGCAATAAGAAATCGAGAATAGAATAGTGTGGTGAATACACGAAAAAGACCCAGTCTTCCCTTTCTTTAATAATCCTCTCACTATTTGGATATTCTTCTCTATGTTATTCAAAATTTGGAAAATGACCCCAAAAAAGGATATTCCATGCTCGTCTTCTCTCTCTGTTATTTAACATTTCGAAAACGACCCAAAAAAAAATTAAGAAACCGAAAACTTGAACTATACGAAAATACAAATTTCTCTCTAGCCACTGTTTTAATTTTATTTTATTTTTATTTTTATTAAAATAGAATTTGAAAAAAATAAATTATTACAATTATAAATTTAATTTATAAACTTGAGTAAGTTAAATATTTTTTTTTGGATATTCCATGCTTGTCTTCTCTCCGTTTCCGTAGCGTCTGGAAGTGTGGGAAGTAAATCCCAGTGGACTATAACATTTCAGTGAATGAATAATTCGATGTGAACGTGGTACATGGTTTCAACTAGAACTAACCGCGACACCGTGAAAATGAGAATAATGGCAGCGACACCCGAACGGAAAGTAAAATACGAAACAGCACATTATAGTGACTGGTGAGAATAGCACAACATCAGATTCTCTTGCTCAGAGAATCATGTGAGACGCTTTATTAGAAGATGTACTGCTCGTAGCGGATGAAACAGTCACCTAGCTGAACTCGACCACCGATGGCGTACCCGCAAATGTTCCAGATGCGGCCCCCAAGGTTTTTAAGGCAGGCGGTGCAATCAGACTGAGAGATTCCCTGTTTGCAAACCCCACGCCCATAGGCGGTGGGTGAACCTGCTCGCGATGCTTTATAGTCGTAACCGCTGAAGGCAGTGTCTCCCTCTAGATCTACCAGGAGGGATCCGAGAGTACTATAAAAGGAACTTCCGCTTGGGATCTTCTGCCCGTTACATGCAGATGATACCAAGTTTGTCCTGGGCGTGCCTACAGCACTGCCCACCACCAGGGCTACTACCATTACTGCCAATGTAAAGCCAAATGAGTACCTCATCCCGAATGATATATATAAGCTCTACAATGAGAAATGAAATGCTGGCTGGAATGAATGATATAACCACCAATGCAGCCTCCATTTATAGGCCTCGCGGAAATGGCTGTGTATGGGTAGAATTATGAATAACATCTCTCTGTGGGTTATGGGCCGAATGCACGAAGGATTATGGATAACATCTGTATGTGGATTAGTGGCCGAAATGGACCAGTCATTCTAGCTCCGTGGCCGCCTGTCTTGACTAAACCGTTGGGGCCCATATATAAGAGATGGTATACATTTTAATAATTAACCTGGCGCTGTCATATATATAAAGCTAATAGTGAATCAACTAGTCACATACAATTACAACGTGATATATATATATAAAGCTAATAGTGAATCAACTAGTCACATACAATTACAACCGTATATATATATATAAGCTAATAGTGAATCTATTAATCACATACAATTCCAACTCTCCACTTGTAAACCACTTTTAAAATTTTATAAGTTATCGATGTCAAACCACTTGTAAACCACGTTATATAAGTTATATATAAAAAAGCTAATAGTGAATCTACCCACTTGTAAACCACGTGTGCTGGACGACGGTAGATGGGCCCGGAATGTACGACTCGTAGTGGGCGCAAATTGCAATCCACGTGGGTCACATAGAACAAATATTCAAATCGACACAGCTTTAAGATAAAAGAAAAATAACATTCTAGAGAATGGATTTTCTCATTATCCCTACATTTAAAACTTAACCAGTTCTATGTAAAATTGAAACTTAGCCCCATACAAAATATAGATTCTCGCTATTATGAATAGTTTAAAATCATGACAAAACTTAGCCCCATACAAAATATAGATTCTCGCTATTATGAATAGTTTAAAATCATGACAAGAACGGATGTGTTAGATCATAACGTGACCGGTTACTTGCAAAGCCAGAGAGTGAAAAAAATGGAAGTTGATCTTGCAAATAGGGTCTTAACTGCAACATTTTTTGGAGAGTTTATAGATTTTGCAATTTTGGATCCAATAGATGTGGGTGATGGAGCCAAAGTAAAACATTTTCATCTAAATGTTACTTCTTCTTTTTCAGGAGTCGAGACTAGAGTTTAAAGAACCTCTATCATTTTCCTAATCAATCACACATCTCCAGTCTCCAAAAGCTATAAAATCCTTAGGGTTGAGCCAATTAGAATAGTGCAAGACAATATTAGATATTTTTGGTAATTATAATATAATCAGAATAATTATATTTATATAAATATATTTAATAGGGAATTATATTAATTAAAATAATTATATTTATATAAGCTCATTCGGTGGTGAAGGGGTATACAATTAAGTCACTTCGTGATGTGAAGGTCACCAATTAGTAGGAAATAATCCGCGATCCCGTGGTGATTTTGATGGCTTAGATGCCCCTAGGTCGTGGTTTCTCAAGCCAAATGCCGAGCTTGTTGTAATGTGTAAATTGAGTAACAAAATAAAAATTATATTTATATAAATATATTTCATTTAAAAATTGATGTTAAAAATTATGCTAACTATTAACAACATTATTTAAATATGAAAATATATTCTTCATTATAAAATATCAAGGTTACTATGATTAATTATTTTTTCTTTGACGTAAAACCTATATGGTGAGTATTCTTCTAAATAAATTGTTTGTAACATAACAAAATCAATTAAATCTACTTATATTTAATAAACTAAATGAAATATTTTTTGTAATTAAAAAATTTATAATAGTACTAATTGTTCTATGAATTATAATATGAATTAATATCACTATCATTGAGTTGGAATATCTCTATATTAGCCTTCAAATTGGAAGTATACTCTCTTAGTGTGAAACATCTTATCATTGCCTCCAACCACGTTTCTAATTGTTTACTTGCATGACTTCTAGAAAATTTTGGGGGCTTAATATTTTGAAGCTCCCTAGTAATGTCCCTAGTTGGAGATCCTCTATTAAAATCCTTTGATCCCTTGACATTTCTCACCCTTGATGGAAAGCGCTCTAGGTCCACCTCAGTTGTTTTGTGCGCTCTTAAAGTCTCATTAATTATCTCTATAGAGCACAATATGAGAGCTAAATCTAGTGATGGCAATGGGGTTCTTGGAGGAGTGGTCATTTTGATGAGTCTCCTCTACCTTGATTCCCTCACATCCTTGCCATTCTAAAACATTCCATTATCTCAATGACACACAAGTCTTATTAGTGCAACTTAGGATGTCAGCGATTATTTGGCACACACACATATATAAAATGATATCTGTAAGTTTCCCTTTCACTATGCTGGTAAATGAGTGATGTTGATTTTGAGTAGATTCTCATGGATCTAGTAAATAATTTTCGCTTGCTAACTAATCAAGTTTTATGCTATGTTGTTAGTCACCATCACACGCCTTTCTAACATCAAGTCTCTCCCCTACACCAACCTTAATTAATTAAATGGATCATTAACCTTATTTTAGTTAGCACTAGACTTCAATTTATTATTATGTGAATATTGGTAGTTCGTTGGTTGAATTTTCTCTAAGGATGTAGCATCTTCATGAAGAAGGAAATAATTGTAATGAAATCCTAACTATGAACATTAGGAAGAGGTCATCAAATATGAAGTAACATTCGAGACTAACAATAGGCTAAAGTTGCCTAGTTACATGTGCAAACTAGGCATGGAAAATCATATTTAAGTGAATTAAGGTGGATTATGTACAAATTGATTATTTTGAAATTAATGTAAGTCATATGTGTCTTAAAGAGGTTGTATTAAAAATAACTATAGGAATTTCATTTCACTAAGATATTTATGTTTCAACTTCTTAAGATGCACAACTTTTAGAGTGATCCATTGTGGAAAGTTAACAAAATATTGGAAGGTTGAAGTGTTTTAAGTTTTCTATATCCAAATGAGATGGGGACCAATCCAAAAACAAAAATCAAACTTATTTATGATGAAACTATGGGTGATGATTACTATGACAACCAATTAGGAATGATGTAATTTGGATGTGAGGATTTAGTGAGATATAAATGAAAGGAGGTAATGTTCATCAATTATCATGTTTTCTTATCAAGTGGGAAATATTAGTACGATATACAATCCATAACAATTAGGAGTTTCATGTGGAAAGTACTTAAAGTGGGTGTGGAATATATTTAAAGTGCTTATAGAATAGAACTCAAGATGGTATGACTTTGTTTCAAGGATATCTCCTCTTAAAAAGGGGAACGAAAATGATACAACATTTAAATAATAGTGCCAACAACTAGCATTTTTTAAGGAGACAAGGATATTAAAAATGATTAAAAGAATAACAAGGGAGGAGTTCTAAGATAAATCCTTAATCTAAAGATTATATGAAATTATATAAGAAGGAATGACAAGGGAGGATCTTATAAATCTATTGTTAATGATAATGAATGGTAGTAATGGTGACCATGATAAACTTGGAATAATGAGACAAGTAGAATGTAGTACTGGATAGATACTTAAGGGAATGAGTGGAATTTTCACAAACAAGCGTAAGAAATCAACAAGAAGTAATAAACTATCCTAGAATATGATGGAAGATTTTGCAATAGGGATCGATAACAATTAATGGAGTTTAATTATCATGATAATTGTGGAGTTTATTAGAGTTGTAGGAATTATGGTAAACTATGATTACATAATCCATGAATGTCTGCAGGATGTGAATAAAGAAGCTAAACATAGAAATTGGGAAGATTTTGGGAGTAGAAACTCGGAAAATGCCTAAGCATTAAGGTATTGGTTTGTAGATTTATGTGGAGTGGTTTATGAGAGGTTGAATTTGGATATTCCACAGTGTTCATCTTTTCATTAGTTGACGTTTCAAGCCTAGTCCAAGACTCATCATCAGGACTGATTTACAGAGAAGAGAAAAGTGTGTGATAACTATGGAGTAGGTGGGATGTTAAGATGTTAAGCCGACCAGTTGATTATTTAGTAAATATTTTAATCTTATTTTGATTAATTCCTGTAATAATTATATTTATTGAATGTATTACTATCTATGCTCTATTTTTAATTTTTTAATTTATTTATTTTATTTATTCATGGTAAGTCCAACATTAGGAATAGCTGAGCATGGTGTTCATGTGAATAAAAATGATATGAAATTTTAAAGTTGGAGTAGCTAATTAAATTTCATACAGTTCTTAAGGTGCATATCATTAATGTGTGAAGGGAGGTATGAAAATGTATTAATGTCTAGGGCTAAATTATGGGGTCTATCTCTAGAAAGTTATCTTAAGAATATTGATGAGTAGATTGAATAATATGATTGGTATGAGTCATAGTGATGACCTACAAAATTTAGAAGTCTCAAGATTGGAATTTGTGAATACTTGTAATTGGTGATAAATGACAAGTGATAAAGTAGAGAAACATTTCAAGGATAACAATTGTTTAACTTTTGGAAAAAGGAAATAAACTATGTAGACTAATGATAAAACATTGAGTATGAGGCGATGACAAGCGGTATCAAGATGGGAACTCGATGAAATAAGTAGATATTTTGTGGATGTACAATAACAATTACGTTTGTGATGGATAAATCACCAAAGGACAACAAGCCCTTATGAAGGTGGATTAAACATGGCATGAGACTTAAATAATGATGACCTAGTGTATCTATGCCATTTGGATAAGAAAACTATGTATAGTGATCATGGAATTTTAATTTATATTGATAACTTAGAGAATGAGTGTACAATAGGTAATATCTTAACAATGGATTCCACTAAAACTTCCTCGGGGAAGGACGATTACATGACAAAAGAATAAGTCTCAAGATGATGAGGATCATTTAAAATTTAGTGATGTACATAAATTAGTATAACTACGTGTAAATCATCAACTTCCTAGTTGATAGATGTGGGAATGATTATTGAAAAGTAATTGATACCTTGATGACAACATGACACTAATAGTATTGATGAGATAGACTACAACCTAGGTGGATGTTGAATAATCTTATTTCCTAGTTGGTATTCATTGTTTATACAAGGAAATGAAACTGATTTTGTGAACTATGATAAGAATGCATATAGTGTATTATTGTTTTATATCTGATAAGTATTGAGATGATTCTCATATTAATGATGTTTCATGAGGTGGTGGTGTGTGGTAAATAGTATAGTTATGATGAGAGGTTAATGATGCATATGTGGTGCTCGTTTATATATTTGTTATGCTCATGATGTTGTATGTTTATGAGGAATATGATATGCATAGTGATTATGATGTTATGATATGAGGTAAATTGACATGTGAACTTATTATGTGATGATATGCCTTTGATGTTGATATGCTAATTTTATAACTTAGGGGAATATTATGATGTGAAGTATGTGGCAATTGCATATAGATTTATGACAATCAGAATTTTGTGATAGCAAAGATGTTATGTTCTCATGATGACATGCAATATTTGGCATGTGGATTATCTTCTAGATGCTATAATATAACTAATGCATCGGATGTATGTTGAGATGTGGTGATTGACAGGAAATCTAGTAATGGGTCTCGAGGGTTTGTTTATTTCATGATCTCATGGGTACCGATACCTTCAGGGGAGAATATGTAACACCATATGGGCTAGAGGCAAACTCAATCAACACTACATATGGTAGTGGTTCCTTTGTCTTGTATAGCTCTTGATCGACAACTCTTGAGGGGATTTGGGACCACCGTGAGGAGGATAAGTCACTGATATTGGAGGCCAAGTGCCTGATATTAGAATGGGATGTTGAATTTTGGTGGGCGTGTAAGGAAATTGATTCCTGGGTTTGTGCTCTTATTGAGTGTGGAGCGAGTGGGCCAACCCTGTGAGATGCCCAGAAAAATTGAGTACTGGAACAAGATGCTTGCCTTGGGGCAACTAAAGATTGAGCCAGGTGCAATACTTAGAGCTAACATTGGGTTATGGTATAGAACGATAAGGCTTATGCTTGGTTCCGAAAGTGGGACAAAGGATAGAGATTCCTTGAGATTTCACAGATGTCGTGGAAATTTTCAATGCCTGCTGGTTATACTAGTTCAACAGAGCATCTAAGGAAAATGTGAAGTAATAAATAAATAAATAAACAAAATGTTAAATGACTCAACTTAACTTCGGGACGAAGCTCCTTAAAGAAGGGGCGTATGTAATGTTCCCTAATGATAATAATAATAATAATAATAATAATAAATAATAATAATATAATATTAAAATATAAGTATATAAATAATAAATAAAAAAGAAAAGATAATAATGATAAATAAATAGTAAAAGTGAATAAAGGAAATATAATAATAATAAATAAACAATGAGGAAATATAAGAATAATAAATAAATAAAATAGTAAATAATAAATTGGAGTTCTAAATAAATATATATAAAAGTAAACCTAAAAAGTATTGAAAATAAGTAAAGTTACCAAAAGGTAAAAAGCAATAATATAAGGAAGAGTTAAATTAAAAAGAATAGTAAATTAAGTAAAAATTAAAATAAAGAAATAAAACTTGCATGTTTACACATGGAATGTGTGCATGTGGTCACCTTTCCATTTTTTTTGTCTATTTAATGGATGATGAGGAGGATGTGATTCATCTATTCCTTCATCTATCCTCTTGGGAGAAAAGTGTTTTGAGACAAAGGGTTCCCTCGTAGTAATACATTCATTAAGGCTCGGGGGTGGCCAATTGCAGAAAGATTATGTGTAGTTGAGCATACGGTTGGGTGGAGAGTCGTCCCCGAAATATTTGTTTAAGTTAGCTGAATTCAAGGAGCATTCAACTCCAAAAGTACAAGGAATATCGTTGATATAGGTAAGTCATTTGCACTCATGTTTTTGAAAATTCTATGTTAAATAGTTGAATAATTGGGGTGTTGATCATAAACTACATAATTGATCTAATTAGTTGAATATTTAAATTTTGGGTTGTTACAATTTTAGATAAAAAAAAATTAATATATTTCATTATATAATAGATTTTAAATTCTAACTCGAAAAGATTGGTTATATGTGTGTTAATTTATATTGAATAAAAAACTACATATAAGCCTTAGTGTGTTGACACGTGTCGGATATTTTAATGTGGATGATAACCTTATCAATTGTGGTAACCTTAGAGGCTCATATATATATATATATATGAAAAACTAGTAAATATCTACATTAAGTTTGGATATAAAATAACTTGAGCTAAATAAAATTTATCATAAAAACGCATCTTCTCAAATTTCCACAAAATGAGATTTATATCTTAAAATTTTTTATATGTCTTTACATTTTATAATCCCAAATAAAATAAATCTATGTTATTAATATAATTGAACTCATTTATATAGAGAAAAAAGATACAACTCATATGCAATATTTTACTTCAATTATTTTTAGAAATATATACATCTTCACAATATTTTATGCATAGTTATAAATATCGATGCTCAATTGTTTTTCCACTATTAACAATTTTTAATAGCATTGAGATCGATACTAAATTTGTTTTTTTCTTTTCTTTTTTTCTTCGCTTATTATTAATGATTTTTAATATTACGTGTGCAACAATAATATATTCAGTAGGTAACGAATTACACATCTATTTTATAATAAATTATAAAAAATAACCAAATATAAAAAAAATGTTTATTGCTGGTAAAGTATCACGAGTATGTCAACTTTATAAAAATATGAATTTTGTAATTTAAAAAATGATAACACTAATTTAATTATATAATTAAAGGGTAAAAATTTATATTCTTAAGTCTAATTATAATTAAAAAAAATTACTTTATGACACATTTCACATTATTAAATTGATATGGATAAACTAATTTAATGTTTATGAACTATTTATATAGTTACATTAGTTATTCTTATTTATTTTGTTCGATAAATGGATCTTTTCATTCATAAGAAAAAGTTACATATAGCTTGAATTTCCAAACCAAGACTAAGATACAGTGGTTTTTTGAAACTAATAATCTTCCTACCAAAAAATGACTATGATAATGATAACCACATGGAAGACTCTGATTTCAAGAGGAAAATTCATGTGACTTTTGCATGACTTTCCCCAAGTTCACCTTTCAGTGTTTTCTTGGATTAGTGTCATGTTGCTATTGCGACCTCGTTTTTAGCTTCTTTACTCATGACCACCATGAAGTCCATCATTTAAAACCAAGATTGAAGTGTCAGGTAATCAATTCCAACCATTTTCTTCGAAGATGGACCTTACACAAAATCATAACCTCTTGAGATAACATGTCTTTAACATATTTTCCATGTCATTATGCCACAAGGGAAACCAGTCATTGGTCATCTAGATCCATATCTTCTAGTAGGTATTTTACTTTATCCTTTTCCAATGGGGACCTTATCATTTCTTGTGGTTATGAATTTTTCTAGTGCCCTTTAAGATACTTTTACGTTACATCTAAGCAGATATGGGATTCACCTTTTGTTGATTGCATGCTTGATGGAATGTTTAATTACTCTTGGGGCTCCTTTGAAGAGTCTATTTTTGATATAGGGATTTGATTAGGATTTGGTGTACCCTAGGCAATCAAATTTCTTCTTCATTGGGGGGTTTTCCATGAATCAAATGTATCTTTTTGAGAAGCATATTTTTGAAACTATTCCTTGGTAATCATTGGACAATCCCTAATAATATGTCCATATTCATGACAATGCTGGCATCTAAAGGGGACATTCGTAATCTAGAGATTTCTTCCAAACACTATCATGATAGTATGTGTATGGATGGAAGAGAGTAGGATAAATTCATGTATACATAAATACATGCCTAAGAAGTGTACCGATAGCATGAAAAGTTTTTTGATGGCATTTTTGATGCCTTCAAGGCTTTCCACCTCCAAATATGGCTTGGGAAGATAATAGAGATGGTCCCACATCGAGGCAGCAAGGAAATTCTCCTTCTATGTATTATAATACTCATTCCAAAATCACATGAGGAGCTCTGAATTTTTGGAAAAATATGCCTCCCCTTCAAAATCCTTCGATCTATCTTCCTATCTAAACTATCATCTTTAAAAACAAATCCTGGCCCCTAACTCCAATTCCATTTGACATTGGGTGTTACGCTATTGTAGTGTTAGATTATAAAATAAATATGATGTTACGCTATTGTAGTGTTAGATTATAAAATAATATGTAAAAGTACAAAGTAATAAAAATAATAAGTTCTATTAAATTTACTATATTGTAAACAATTTATTTAAAAAAATTATTCATAATACTCATATTACTTTAAAATAATAATAATAATAATTCAATTTATGTTCTCAAAACTTCATCTTAAAATTTTATTATTTTAAATATATATAATATAGATAATATTATTAAACTTAATACAATTTGCTTCTATAAATATATAATAAATGAAAAATTAAAATATAATTATTCAAATTCATACTATACTTAAAAAAATATTTAACATTATAAATATTAAATTCACTCTAATTCAATTTAACCCAACCAATATATCTCAATTTTCATATTGGTAGCCATGGTTCTTTTTTTCCGTTGTTTTTTGGGTTCCTTTCGTGTTGTTACTTGCTTTTAACAAAATAACATTAAAGATTATATATTTTTTTAAATCTTTGCAAAGTATATTACGTTTAATATGTTTGTAATTTTATTATTTTCACAAAATAATAACTATATTAATTTAGATTTCAGTTTTTGTGAATTACATATTAACTTTTAATATTGGTTAATTAATTTTATTAAATAATATTTTACATAATTCTTTCATTTATCTTTCTCTTTTTTTCATCTATATTTAATTTCATAGTTTTACGAGTGTTTACATGTGAGAAACTTCATGGAGCTTATTTTTTTGTTTCCTTGATATAAGATGATGTGGTTGTTGTGTGAAGACCACATGGATTCCACTCATTCATGATGAATAAATGATCTAGAGGGGTTCTATTATTTCTTTGGAATATTTACAAGTTGAATATTAATGAGGCCAAATTGGGTTTTAATTGATCTTAAAAGTTGTATCTTAGTGGGGTCATAACATTCCTTCCAAGGCAAAGAGCCCAAAAAAAAGACTTCAAAACTAATAGACAATTAATTCAAGATTTGGGTGAATTTCTAGGCAATTTAGGGAGTTTTTCCCATGACACTTTCTTTCCTCCTCTAAAATCTCAATGATGAAGGTTCTTGTATGGATTATAAGGGGCCTTAATTGAAAAATCAAGCATCACATTCTAAAAAGAAAGATTTCTATAGAAAATCTTGATATCCTTTTAATACAAGAGACCAAATGTGATCACCTCATTCTAAGTTAGCTAGTTAGGTTGCATGCAACATACTAACGTCACACATTTATGTCTGAGAGTTTAGCTCAAAGATTTTTCATCTTTTTAAATAATTTCTCAATCAGGAACCGACTACTTGGTCTAATGGAGATGATAAACACCCTCGAGAATGTGTTATGCATAAAGGGATGAAATGGAGTTTCAAGTTATGCCTACCATTCTTCCTTTCTGCAGGTAATTCTATTAAGCTAATAAAATCTTGCTACTAAAATCTTATTTCCCATATCTTATTGTGGTTCCAAACCAAAATCATGCATGACCATACCAGTTGTATACCATGACCCCATGCATGACAATAATAACCTTGATAGCATAAACTTTTACCCAAAGAGAGAGCAACCCACTCTAATACCACCTTGTAATCACCTCCAACATTGATCAGCTTTCACCAGTTTTCCCAGGGTAACTATGAGTCGAGGGTCACTATGATGGGACTCAACCTCCTATATGATCTTAAGAAAATGGATTCGACAACTTAAGACCTTATTGACTTCCCTCATGTATTACAGGACCTCTAGGAGCTACCCAACCCTTCTAGGTGTCTAATGCCTAAGCTAAATCTCTTTTTGATTGACCTATTCTCTCAGTTGCTCCCATTACAAGGCCTCTAAGAAATTTTAAACATTCAGTTGCTACCATATTTCTTTTCCTTGTGAATATGAACTTTTCCAATCAGTTTTATACCATTGACCTTGAACTCTAAGCCATGTTTTCAGGGCTAGGACTAAAGTCTCTACCTAAAACTCAATAAAACTTCCAAGAATGATGAATAACATAGGAAAAGATATTATAAACCAAAAAAATGAAGAAGAAATTGACCAAACCCCTCCCAACAAGGACAAATATTTTATCAAACACATGGTAAACATGCAAACTACACATCATGAATGCATATTTGAACATAGGGATTTGAAACTTATCTGGAAGGAAAAATTCTTTTTCAAAATTTTTGCGTAACACCAATTAGGTCATGCATTCATTAAGAAGACATTCATTAATTAAAATGTGATAAAAGCCATACTTAGATCTGGCATATAACCATGTCTATAACCAACATATTATCAAGTAGATAACAAGGATAGAACAACTATTAAAGCCACATAATAACAAGTATAATTACCCATCCATGACAAGAGAAACTTAGCTCTTATTAACCATATGCAACCAAGTCAGGGACTTCCATATACCACCTAACTTTAGATTGGGTTGAACCAAATGTTTCTTTCATCCAATCACCTCCACGTCATATTGCAAGATTGAATGTGGAATCTCATGGGATAAACCAATCCACAAATAAACAAGAGAATCCATAGGGTAAACCACCTCCACCCTCACCATACGACAATCTCACTTGACCTAGTCCCTAGATCACAAAACCAAACTGAGCTTGGATGCCTCAAAATTCCTTCACCATCCCTTGAGGGATTTTCCTATCTCCACCCACCTATTTAGAGCTTCCTAGAGAAAACCATTTCCACCCCCAACCCTTGGGTTTTTCCTCACACCACCTCATGCAAAACCAAAACCTTTCATCAACCGATAGCTCAAACAAGAAAGAATCCCCTCACACCACGTTTACGCAAAAACAGGAAGGAAAGGCTAAAACCACAGTCGAAACCCGACAAAACCCATGCAAACAGTAACAAATTAATTGAATACAGACATGCACATACCATGCATGCCAAAACCAACTAGGAAATCATATATGCTACATGTTACCTGTAAGTATTCTCATTAAAGTTGTTTGATGAAACCTTTCCTTTATTGATTCTTGTGTTCCTTTGCTTTCCTTGTCCTTCCTTTTCTTGTTTACTTTCCTTGTCCTCTTCGTTCTCCTCTCCTCTTTAAGACTAATTGCAAAAAAATAGAAAATGGTCCCAAGCTGATGCTCTGATGTGTTTTTATTATTGATGTGCCTAATTTCTTCATTTTCATTAGTTTTCCTTGAATTTCCTCCTCACCTGCAACTTGTGACCTTTCACCTCCATTTAATTGTATTTTCCTTTATTTTCATAAACAAAATACCAATAATGGATTTTTACCTTTTCAAAGCCTTCGTCATTGCCTTTGCTAATTTCTCCTTAGCCATACAATTCAATGATGTTTGTGAAAACAATATGTATGTAAAATATTAGCAACATACAAACTTAATAGGGAGTGACAGAAGACAGAGCAAAAAGGAAATTGTGCAGAACTAGTGTTTGGGGTAGAATACTGGAGTTGGGTACCATGGAGGGGTGCGAAGGGGGGAGTTCTACTCCCTCCTACAGTCATGTAGCCTCTAATCATTTCAAGAAGCCGATGGAAGTGGAAATCGGGTATACAGAAAGAGGAAACAGTTAAACAATAGAGAAGAAAGGATGGCAGAAATGCAGGAGGAAGTCAAAAGGGAGAAATGTAAAGAAGTAGACAGTAAGAAAGTTGACCCTAGAATTCAAACAAGACAATGTAAACCCAAAGCTTCCATCACACCCCGAGTGGTGTTAAGTGACCTAGCCCTACAAGCGCATAGGGAGCACATGTCGAGTTATGCAGTGATTTGAAAATTGATGGGGTTATGGCCTACAGAGAAGACCCTACACACATGGATAAGGAACCACTGGAAACCTAAGGGAGATATAGATCTACACCTTGGATCCAAGGGTTTCCTAAGAGTTGTGTTTACAAACCTCAAGGGTAAGGATAGGATATTTGAAGGAGGAACCTACTTCTATGCGACTACAGGTCTCTATATGAGACCTTGGGTGATGAACTTCGTCCTGGAGCGAGAAACATTTACTTTGGTGCCAGTACAGATAAGAATTTATTCCCTACCTCTAGATTATTGGCTGTTGAAATCACTAAAAGCCATAGGTGATAAACTATGGCATTTTAAAAAAATATTAGAGGCCACAGTGCATAGGAAATATACCTCCTTCACCAGAATATGCATGGAAATGGACCTTTTGGGGGCCTTACTGGATGAAAAAATTAGAGAAGTTTTTGATGAAGATCGAGTGGAGGTGGTGGATTACAAGCACATACCCTTTAGATGCTCCAAATGCCATGAACATGAGCACCTCTTCAAAGACTGACCTTTAAATAAAATGGAGAGAAGTTTCAAAGCAACCTCAGGTAAAGAGACTAAAAGCTTTAACAAAGTTGGAGGCAAAGGAAAATGAGGAAGAAAGAACCCAAAAAAAACCTATGAGGAAAAAAAACCTAGTCATAATAAGTTCAAGATATTAGAAGAAGAAGAAGGGGAGGATAAAATGAAACAAGTTTTGAAGGACAATCTAGCAAAGAAGGAAAAGGGGGACAACATGGAGGATATACCTGACAAAAATCAACAACAGGAGGATCATCCTAGCATGATGGAACTTGATAGGGACTAAAAAATGACCTCAAGCGAAGTGGGAACAAAGGAACATGAGCTATAGTATGTACTAGAAATGGAACATCTCGGTTTAGAAAAGTTCCTGTAGGAAGGAACTACCAAAGGAGTGGACTCACTACCTTAAGAGGAATTTAACAAAGTGCAATAGCTCTTCCTCTGGAGAACTCAAGCGAAGTGTTATGGGGTAAAAAGAAACCATGATAGTCAGGATAACGAAGGAATCAAAACTATCGAGGCAATAGAGGGAGAAGCTTCCAAGAACCCAGGAAGAAAAAGAGGAAGAAAAGGACAAAATGAGTTGCTGAATGAATGTGGAAAACTCATGATAAACTCAAGTAAGATGAAAGACCTAACTAGTTACTCATTTACAAATCTTTATTAATAAATCTTACAACATGGAATATTAGAGGTCTAGGAAGTAAAAGGAAACAACGAAATCTCAGCAATAGAATGAAGGAAGAAAAACCAGATTTGGTTTTTATCTAGGAAACAAAATGTTCTGTAGAAAAAATAAGAGAGATACATAGCAAGTGGCTTATTATGTATGAATATCTAGAAGTTAAATCAGAAAACATAGCAAGGGCAATTCTTACAATGTGGAACCCTCAAAAACTTGGCATCCTAGATGTTGAACCATCCATGAACTACTCTTCTGTGGTCATCCAACCTTTGGTGGACAAGGAAGTTTATCTGATCACGAATTTCTATGGTCCACAAAAGCTTGAATATAAATTTAAGCTCCTAAGCTCGCTGGGGGATATAAGAGAAAGACATATGGGCATCCCATGGATTTTGGGAGGGGATTTTAATATGATCAAATCTCTTTCCGAAAAAAAGGAGGGACTAGATCGCTAGGCAGAGCTTCCATAGCTTTTTAGAACTTCATTACCAATATGAGGCTAATAGATACAGAAACCTCCAATGGCCTCTTGACCTGGAACAATAAAAGGGGAGGGGCTGCTTGAGTGGCCTTTAAAATTGATAAATTCGTTATCTTTGAGGACCTTATCCTCTCAGGCCTTGACTTGTCAACCATGATTCTCCCTTTTGGAGGCTCGGATCACTACCCATATAGTTAGAAGCATCCTTTATAGGAACGCCAAGATATAGACCTTCCAGATTTGAAAATATTTGGCTTACCCACCCAAAATTCTACAACAATATTGAAAAATGGTGGGCAAAATATTTGAATGTTTAAGGTACTAAAATGTTCCTTCTGCAACATAGGCTAAAACACATAAAGCTCGGGCTTAAATATTGGAACAAGAATGAGTTTGGAAATATCCTCAACGCAATAAAAATAGTTGAAGGAAAGCTTCAGGATATTAACCTGGAGCTCATCACTAAGGGATTCACTGAGGAGGGTAAGAAGCAAGTTGATTCGCTTCATCAAGAATGGGAAGGCTTATGTAAGCAAGAGGAAATCTTCTGGAAACAGAAATCTAGAGTTCAATGGTTAAAGGAAGGAGACAGGAATACAAGATTTTTTCACAAATCCAGTATGGATCATCGATCTCATAACAGGATTCTAAAACTGAAAGATACGTAAGGAAATCAACTCAATACCCACAAAGAAATAGAATCGGCTCTCGTTCAACATTTTTAAGGCATAGCAGAGGAGCCCCTCATAGATAGATCACATTTTATTAATGACTTCACTAAACACATTCCTAGGCTTGTGACAAGAGAAGATAATTATAATCTAAACAGGCGAGTGAATGAACAGGATGTCAGTGAATTCATCAAAGAAATGCAAAATGGGAAAGCTCCTTTCCTAAATGGTTTTAATGTTGACTTTTTCAAAGCATGCTAGAACATAGTCAAGCAAGAAATTTTGGAGGTGGTAGAGGACTCAAGGAAAAACAAAACTATTTTGAAAGCGCTCAACACCTCTTTCATAGCCTTGATCCCAGAGCAGGAAAATGCTATGACACTAGATAGATTCAGACCCATAGCATTATGCAATGTGGTGTACAAAATTATTTCCAAAATAATTACAAATAGGCTTAAGCCCCTTCCTCTAACTCTAGTGTGAGAGGAGCAAACGAGATATGTGGAAGGTAGACAAATTCTAAATAATATTATTCAAGCTCATGAAGTGATCCACTCTTTGAAGAGTAATAAGAAGCCATGCATTATCATACAAATTGACCTTGAAAAGGCTTACGACAAGATTAGTTGGGCTTACATCAGGGAAGTTCTAAAATCTTATGGCTTTGACCATAACTAGATAAGATGTGTAATGGCCCTCGTTTCCAGCTCAAGCTTTTCAATTCTGCTAAATGGCTCACTATCCAAAACCTTCAAGCCTATAAGAGGTCTTAGACAAGGAGATCCACTCGCACCCTTCCTCTACAAGGAATTTATACAAGACAAGATTTGTGCACTATAGTATCTCATAGGCTACAAGCCATACTTTTTAATACTTGTATCCATTTTCTATTTAGAGAAGTAGAGTATAGAAACTTCACCTTCTAGCTACATTTTCTCCCAAAATAGTTTACTAGGTCATATCTTGTGTCAAACCATGGTTTGTGAGTTTTTTTTTCACTATTCTTTATTTTCTGGATAATTTTAATTTTCATGCATACATAATTAATAGGAATTTATAGTTCTCAAATTCTAAAGAGAAATAAAACCCTAATAGTGTAGATTTTGTATTTTCAAATATAGTTTTATCATATATGTTTAACAAAACATCGAGTGGAATATCCACGATAGTTTATAGATCAAAATAGATTTGGCAAATAATCATATAGTAATAAATTAAAGTCTATTTTTTGCTAAAATAAGGTTAATGATCTATTTAATTAGTTAAGTATGTTGAAGGGGAGAGACTTGATGCCAAGAAGATGTGTGATGGTTACTAACAACACATCATAAAACTTGATTAGCTAGAAAGGACAAAGGATTTAGTAGATCCATGAGGATCTACTCATAATCAACATCACTTAATTACGAGCACAGTAAAAGGGAAACTTATACCTATTATTTTGTATATGTGTGGGTGCTAACTAAGTGCTAACCAAGTCTCAAGTCACACTAATAAGACTTGTGTGTCATGCAAATAATTGAAAATTTTATAATGGTGAGGATGCGAGGGAATCAAGGAAGAGGAGATTTATCACAAGGAACACCTCCTTGAAGAACCCCATTATCATAACTAGAGCTAGCTGTCATATTGTGCTCCCTAGAGGTAAATAATGAAATTTTAAGAGGGCACCAAACAACTGAAGGGGAAGTAGAGCACCTTCCATTAGGGGTGGGAAATCTTGAGGGATTGAGGGGCTCTAATAGATTATCTCCAACTAAGGACATTACTAGGGAGCTCCAAAATATTAACCTCCTAAAATTTGCTCGAAATCATACCAATGAACGAGTTGAAGCATAGTGAGAGGGAATGACAAGATGTTTCACACTAAGAGCATATACATAGAGACATTCCAACTTAATAATGCTTATATTGATTCATATTATAATTAATAAAAAATTTAGTATGACTTTAAAATTCTTAATTATAAAAAGTATTTCAATTAGGTTACTAAATGTAAGTAGATGCAACTAATTTTTATATATTATAAACACTTTATTTAGAAGAATACTAACCATGTGTATATTACATTAAAAGAATTTTAAATAATGATAATTCATATTAGTAACCATGATATTTTATAATGAAGAATATTTTCATATTTAAAAATATGAAATTTATAAATAATATTGTCAAAGATGAGCATAAATTTTATGCTCTTAATGTTTGGAAAAATTCGTGTGTGTGTGTGTGTGTGTTTATAATGAAGAATATTTTCATATTTAAAAATATGAAATTTATAAATAATATTGTCAAAGATGAGCATAAATTTTATGCTCTTAATGTTTGGAAAAATTCGTGTGTGTGTGTGTGTGTGTGTGTGTGTTAAGTTAGAGATTTCAACATGATTGATCTTTCGCTTGAGAAACCACTACCTCGAATCATTTAAATCATCAATATCACAAAAAAATTGCATAGTAGATTTTTGTCTAAAATTACTAAAGTTCACAAAAGTTCACATCAAACTATACATCAAAACATTTGCGAGTACGCCATCGGTGCTCGAGTTCGGCTAAGTAACTGTTTCATCCGCTACGAGCAGTACAACTTCTAATTTAGTTATATATTCAACGTTATGTTAGTGTCAATAAAGCGTCTCACATGATTCTCGGAGCAAGAGAATCTGATGTTGTGCTATTCTCACCAGTCACTATAATAAAACTGTCGTGCAGTTTCGTATTTTACTTTCCGTTCGGGTGTCGCTGCCATTATTCTCATTTTCACGGTGTCGCGGTTTTTGTTTTCAATGTTTTATATTATTCTTGTATATTCCTTACGTATTAAAATTATTGGTCCAGTTATATAAAAAGTATTTAATGTAAATTGATAAATTGAATTAGAAAAAGAACCAATATAATTGTTTTAGTAGCTTATATATTTGGTTGAAATGAAGAAAATTACCTCTTAAACAATGTTTACCTGCTTATCGTAATTTTGAGGAGGAAAGGAATGGAACTACAAATTTTAATTTTAATATACACCTTTTTCTTCATACGACACTAAAAGATATAAATTTAAATTCTTGTCCAATTATTGATGGCCAGCTATATTAAAATTTTTGAAATCTACAGTTTAATGGTTGATTTGAAAAAATGAAGGTGGGGAAGTTATTTTTATTTTTCTCGCCATTATTATTGTTATTATATATATATATATATCATATCAAATCATCATATATATAATTTTTTCTCTAACTATTCATTTGTAGCTTTAAAAAAAATGTAAAGTTTTATAATAATAACAATAATTCATGTAAATTTGTAATCAATCTTTCTATTTAAGAGTGGGATCTTTTCTTTCTGCATCTCTTCAATAAAAGACTTAATTTTCCCTTGTTTCTAGAAAAATTCTCATTGATGATATTATATGTAACATTGAATTTGGAATTAGGGACCTTCCCATAATGTCATGGAGGTCATTAAGTAAGACTTCACTATTGTGGTAAAAAAAACTAACCCTCCTAAAAGAAACATTAGCAAAAGTGAGTTCCTTGCCTTAAAAGCCGTAAGGGGAAACTCTCACATTGTCCTCCTAAATGCTCATAAAGGAGGGGTCTTTTTAACAAAATGATTGGTTATCGTCATAATAGTGGTATTTACATTAAGATTAAAAGGAATCCCCTTAAAAAAGTGTCTAAACAAATGGCGTTAGCCATTAAATAGAGTGTTTCTCTTAATTCCCCTAGCAAAAAGCCTATTTAGAACAATCCTCTTATCCCCAAGATTTGTGGTCTTCTGTAGTTCCATAAAAATGGGGACCCTCTCACACTTATTGTCAACACAATAGGTAGGGCATCTTTTCGAGCTCAAGAGCTCAAACCTCTTGCTGCTCGAATTGGGTCCTTTGTCAAAGACTATGCTTCCTTTATTAAAGAGCTCAAAGGTATTAGACTTGAGCAACCGGATCTATTAGTGAGCTTTGATGTTGTTTCCCCTACCAAAATCCCCATCCAAGAGGCTGTGAGAGTCATTCATCACATAACTGATAATGACACTACCAAGTTAGTAGGTTTCTCACTCACGTCCACTTTTTCAATCTCCAAGGTGATTTCTTTGAACATACCTGCGGGGTTGCTATGGGTTCTGGTCTTTCCCGCGTAGTTGTTAACTTTTTCATGGAAGATTTTGAGAGCAAAACTTTGGCCTCTGCTCCCTTCTACAATAAGAAATGGAAAAGGTTTGTTGATGACACTTGTGTCGTCTTAACCCATGGAGTGATAAATTAGATTTATTTCTCTATCATATTAATTCCCAATTTGAATCCATCAAATTCACAATGGAGGCTGAATTTAATGATTGTCTTCTCTTCCCTGATATACTCTTGTCAAGGATGTATGATGGTTTTATTTTTCACCAAGTCTTTCGCAAAAAAAATTACACTCAACAGTATCTTCATGCCCCTTCTCATCATTTTCTAGCACAAAAACTGGGATTTCTTGACAGTCTTTCCACCCGGGCTCTCAGGATTTCTCATGAGAATCACCTTGAATAAGAGAAATCTCATATTTTGAGTGTTTTTTAAAATAATAGCTATAGGAGAGAGGAAGGCCTTAGAGCCTTTCAAAAAGTTTGTATAGAATCTTGAGTTAAGTCTGCTCCTCATGATCATAATTCCAATGTGTTGCTTCCCTTCATTGAGGGAACCATAGATAACATTTCTCATATTCTTAAAAAGAATAAAGTGTCTATGATTTTCAAGCCCCTTAGTAGCATTAGAAACTCTCTTCAATCTCTTAAAGAGACCCGGTTGTCCCTAAATACATGAAAGGTGTATACTCAATTCCTTTCTCATGTGGGGTTCCTTACATTGGTGAAACTGGTTGATTCATCAACCAAAGAATCCAAGAACATGTAGAAGACATTAGACACTATCGACCTCCTTCCTCATCGTTAGTAGAGCATACGATAAAGTCTAAGCACCATGTCCAAGTCTGCATCGAGGATATCAATTTCACTGCTAAGGTTAATCATTTCCATCATAGGAAGCTAAGAGAAGCCACTGAGATTGAGAAACATTATGTCAATCTCAACAGAGATGATGGTTGGAAATTGAGCAATTCTTGCCCCTTCCTCTTGACTATTTTATTTTCTATCCTCTATAGTTTTTTCTTTTAATGTATAAAAGCTAGTTTTAGTTTCTTTTTATTTTTATTAATTTAACTTTATTATTATTTCTTCCTTTTTCTTTATTCTATTTAGAATCAATTATCTTACATAATCTCATTGAAATTAATTATCACTTTAATTAATAAAACCTAAATACTATCTAGTTTGTAATGCTAAGTATGAATAGAAATATTCAAAAAATAAATATGATCCCACTAATCTATTATTATATTATATTATAATCCTCTTTTAGTTGAATTTATTGAATATGTAAATAAATATTTAATTAATTAATTAATTTTATATCCCACGAACTAATTCTTAACAACCTTTTCCTAAGATCTATTTCATAACAGCTAATTCTTGACAAGGATGCTTCTCTGCTATTTAAACAATTGCAAAGATTGACGTTTTCACCTTTGTCATGAGGATGAACAACATTAGTTGGTTAGAAACATTTACTAATTCTCAAGAATTTGATTAATCTAAAAGACAATAATATTACAAGTAAAGTTAGGTGATGATCGAACGAAGGGCGCGCGGAAGGTCATGGGTAGGGTGTAACAGTTAGGGTTACTGCAGAAACCTGCAGCGACAGGCTCCCTGCCCTGCGCTCACCAGATTTGACAGAGGGTACGTAGACAAGTCAGGCACGGGGCCTGGGAAAACAGCCTCAATGGCTACCCCCCCGGGGGCGGAAGCGGACGTGCCAACATCTGAAGAAAGCCAACAAGGACCCGAGGTGAAGTTCAATGATGAACAGGGAAATGACGATATTTCCGCAGAAGAAACACAGAAGACAAGGGGCGATCAAGTTTAGCACGAAAACCCAAAGGTTAGTTCATATACTTGCAAGCCTATTGCTGCTCACAGGCCAGAAGTTGAGTTACCTAGCCACCGTATTAATGCAAGAATATAGTATATGAGGGACCATGCCCTTATAGGCAAATTTATCGGATTTTGGCCAATAGTAAAGGCCCTGAGAAACTGGATCAACATCAAATGGCGTCCAAAAGGAGAAATAACCCTGCTGCTAGGGCCGAAAGGGTTTTTTACAGCGATCTTTAACTGCCTGGAAGACAAAAACAGAGTGTTCGACGGAGGTCCCTATTTTTTCAACTCCGCTGGGCTATTTCTCAGAGAATGGGTTGCCCGTTTCAATCCAAATAAGGAAGATCTTAGCTATGCTCCAGTCTAGATTCGCTTGTACTCGCTACCCTGGGAATACTGGGAGGAGGAATCTCTGAAAACTATCGATTCAGTATTAGGAGACTTTGTCAAAGTTGCAGAAGAAACAAAGGCTGTAAGATATACCACTTATGCCTCATATGCTAGGATTTGCGTATACATGGATCTAAAGCAACCTTTTCCAGACACGGTGCGGCTCTTTCATGAAGATCAAAACTGGATTCAGGTCATTGATTATGAGCATGTCCCTTTCCGTTGCAGGAAATGTCATGCATTAGGCCATCTCTTCAGAGATTGTCCCTTGAATAACAAGCCCACATCCCAAAATAGCCAAGCACAACAATCTCAGGACGGATTTAGCAAAGTAACAAACAGAAGGAGAGGAAAAAAAAAATCCATAGTCCCCCCAAGACTGCGCCAGAGGATCGGTCCAAGCCCTCCACAAGCAATAGCTTCGAGGCCTTAGCAAATACAGAGTTACAGGATGGGTCTACTTCGGAAAAAACATCAAACCCCTCTTCAAAGACAGTAGCACAGAAAATGACGCCGAAGAGCGAAAAGAACACGACGACTTCGGAACCTTGGAATAACCCGGCAATGGAAATAGACAACACAATACCCAGCCTGGAAAAAGGGAAGGAGGCAGAAGAAAGTATTCAAAAACCACATTTCATGGATGAGGATAGCGAACTAATAGATATTGGGGAGCTTGACATCTTGGGTCTCGAACAAGCTTGCAAATCAGGTAAATTTGACAAAATTACTGATACACAAGTAGATAACCTAGTAGAAGTCTTGAATAATGCTCAGAAAAATACTCTCTAGGGGTCCAAACAGGAAGTCAATGGGATGGAAAATTCTTCTCAAAAGGCAGTAAAAAGAGAGGTCGGAAAACGACTTTAGAAAGAACTATCAAGATTAGCGAGGTCTTGGTTGAGTCTGGCAGATATGCCAAACTAACCAAGTATTACAATACCAACCCCAAACCTTCCAAATGAAGCTGCTATCTTGGAACATCAAAGGGCTAAATGGCCCAAGGAAAGGAAAACTTCTAAAACATTTGATCATGGAGGAAAAACCAACAATCCTATTCTTACAGGAGACCAAATGTAACTCGACACTTTTGGAAAAAACTACAGCCAAGGCATGGCTAGGAGGGCAAGTCACAGCGGTAGATGCACAAGGAGCTTCAGGCGGATTGGCGATCCTATGGGATGCAGGTAAAATCCAATTACTGAACATTCATGCAAACAAAAATGTCATTCAAGCTATATTCCATCTTCTGGGCACGAATATATATGGCCACATTACAAACGTTTATTTTCCGCAAGATCCCCAACAGAAAGCGGAAATTCTAGATGCACTTTCGCACCTCAATGTAGACAGGTCATATCCGCTCTAGGTGTTTGGAGGATATTTTAACATGATAGCATCACTAGAGGAGAAGCAAGGAGGGCGCTGTAGAATTAACAGAGATGGCTCACTTCTAAAAGATTTCATCAACAATAACTGGTTGATTGATATACCCACTTCCAACGGCCTATACACCTGGACCAACAAGAGAGTCATTCCAATGCAAATAACATCTCGCTTGGATCGGTTTCTAATATTAGATAATGCAGTGCATATAGGGGGAGAGTTCATAGCCAACATTATTCCTTTCTCCGGATCAGATCACTGGCCCATTGCACTGCATTGGAACAGGCTTGGGACCAATATAAAAAGACCCTTTCGATTTGAAGCTTTCTGGCTCTCTCATCCAGAGTTCAAAGATTTCATACAGACAACATGGCAAAATTGTAATCCGACTAAGACCACAAAAATGGCAAGATTCCAAAAAAAATTGAAAATGCTCAAGGAGGAGATAAAACGGTGGAACAAAAACACTTTTGGCAACATCTTCAGGGAGAAGGAACGCCTTATTCAAGAAATAAAAAAGGTTCAGAAAAGAGTAATTTTGGAGGGACGGTCAGAAGAACTGGCACAAAATGAACAGGAAGCGGAACACAAACTCCTAGAACGAGATCTGCAGGAGGAAGTTCTTTGGAGGAAGAAATCCAGAATCCTTTGGCTGAAGGAAGGGGAGAAGAATACAAAGTTCTTTCATGAAACCACAGTACAAAGGCGAATGAGTAATCAAATCTCTCAAATCAACAATGCACAGGGCGTCAAAATTGAAACTCATGAAGGAATAGAACAGGAATTTCTACAGTACTTTAGGACAATGAACCAAGAGCCCAACATCAACAGAGCAGAGGCGATTGACAGAATATTATGCCATATTCCTCGCTTAATAACAGAAGACCATAACACTCTTCTTCTCAAACCCATCAGTCTTCAGGAGGTAGAGACAACAGTGAATTTATTAAAAGCGGGAAAAGCTCCTGGTCCAGATGGTTTTACTTCAAATTTCTTTCAGCATTTTTGGGAGTTGATCAAATGGGAAGTATGGCAAGTAGCAGAAGAATCGCGTTCTATGAGATGGATGTATCCGGGACTAAATGCAACATTCATCGCTTTAATTCCGAAATCTTAGGACTCTAACTCTCCGGATAAGTACCGACCTATTGCCTTATGCAACATCATTTACAAGATCGTCTCCAAGGTAGTGGCTCTTCGGCTGAAACCCATGCTCCCATTCATCATCTCTCCAGAAAAATCTGGATATGTAGAGGGACGGAAAATAATGGACGGGATCATTCTCACCCATGAAATTATTCATTCCCCCAAGCAGACGACAAAACCAGGTATGTTACTTAAAATTGACTTATCTAAAGCATTTGACAGCATTTTCTGGGAATACATGCAAAAAGTTCTGAAAGCTTTTGGTTTTGTCGCTCCCTGGATTCGATGGATAAGTAGTCTCATTTCTTCCACGTTTTTTCTATCCTAATAAATGGGATTCCTTCTTCCACCTTTCGCCCATCTAGAGGAATCAGACAAGGGGATCCTCTGTCACCCTTTCTGTTTGTAATAATGGCGGAGGGATTAGGTCGTAGCATAAACTCAGCCATCCTTGCTGGAAACCTCAAAGACATCACGATCCAACAAGCCCCCACCATTTCTCACCAGCAATTTGTTGACGACAACATGTTATTTGGGCATTCCTCTGTTCAAGAAGCTCGTACTTTGAATTCTATACCTGACAATTTCTCCAAAGCCTCTGGTGCCCTCATCAACAAAGTGAAATCTCAAATCTTTTTTTTCAATACCTCTCCGATTACTCAAAGAGAAATAGCCCGCATTCTAGGCTTCTCCATAGCATCCCTACCTTCCAAATACTTAGGAACACCTTTAATTGCCTCTGCCCTTAAGCATTCTTCATGGACCAACCTGTTAGAAAAGCTGGAGGCAAAACTATTCCTATGGACGCACCGTGGCTTAAATATGGCCAGCAGGATTGTGCTTATCAAAGCGGTTCTTCAATCCATGCCGCTATACTTATTCTCCATAATGGCAGCGCCGAAATGGGTGTTGAAAGCAATCAAACAGTTACAACGCAACTTCCTTTGGGGAAGCTCAGGACCAAACAGAAAATGGGCTCTGGTAAAATGGGAGAAGGCTTGTCTCCCAAAAATTGCAGGAGGCATTGGGCTCAGAGATCCAGAACACAGTAACACAATAATGGGAGCAAAAATATGGTGGAAATGGATATCATACCCGAACACTCCCTGGGCACGAATGTGGACCGCAAAATATGCCAGCAACTTGCCTTTGGAGGAAAGCATAAGAATGACGGAAACAAGCAAGGGATCTGCAATGTGGAATTCAGCCATCAAGCACAGAGATTTAATTCAGTACCATAGTTTTTGGGAGGTGAAGGAAGGCAGCACGACAAGATTCTGGACGGACTCATGGCAGCAACTCCCAAGCATAAAAAACCTCATCCAAGGAATACCGGATTAAGAAATAAATCAATTGGATAAGTTTAGTAAATTCTGGAGACCCAACAATGACTCAGATCATAGAGAATGGAAAGAAAGAAGCCACATCTTACCAGACAGCTCGGAGGCAATCCAGATCTCCCTTTCTGAAGAACTGGAAAAAAGGAAAATTCTCAAGGAAGCAGGTAGAGACAAGCTGCGATGGGGATATGAAGAGAAGGGCACCTTTACAACTAAGGAGGCTTACAAAATCATTCTAAAAGACTGACTCACCAAGGACAAATTGTGGGAAAAAATATGGAATCCTCCAATATGGCCAAAAATTTCGACATTTCTCTGGCTCCTGTCGCACAACTGGATCCTCACTTGGGATAATCTCAGAAAAAAGAAAATTTGCAGGCCCTTCAATCTGCCTTAATTGTAAAATGGATGAGGAATCAGCTGCACACCTCATGCAACTCTGTCCTTTTGGAAGGCGACTCTGGGAGAAAGTAACTTTTCGATGTCGCAAAGAAGGGAGAGTGCTGGGGGACATAAATAATACGCTTCACAATTAGCCCCAAAATCCCTATCAAAGCGAGATTCTCAACATTTTATGGCAAAATGCTCCTGGCATTCTGATGTGGAATATATGGAAAGAGCGGAATAGGCGGATATTTAAGGATCAAGCACTGCAGATGGAGCAAGTTTGGAAAATGATTCATAGCAATATACAAGAAACCCTGTCTACAAAATGCTAGACCCAAGAGGATTTCCCTTCCTCGCCACAGGAACAGGCCATATGGAATAACTGGAAAATCAAAATTCAAAGCCCTAATTCTATTAAAGATAACTCCGCCATACATCAAGTCTCCCCATCCAGTTGGTCTCCTCCGCCCTTAAACACATTTCTGCTCAACTTTGATGGAGCATCGAAAGGGAACCCGGGGAACACGGGTTATGGAGGCGCAATAAGAAATTATCAGGGAAACCCTCTCACAATTTTCTTTGGGTCAATTGGTTGGAACACTAATAATGCAGCAGAATTGGAAGGTTTATGGAGAGGACTTATAATTGCGCAAGCTCAAAGGTACACTCCTCTTATAGTGGAAGGGGATTCACAAATTATCTTAAATATGGTCTCAAAGATCCAACAGGACAAGGATGTACAGAAGGTGAGTAGCAGCTGGAGATTGGCCACTAGGCTCGAGCTACTCCAAAAATGGCTCAGAAGCAATAAAGCCATATCCTTCAAACACATCAGGAGAGAAGGGAACAAATTGGCGGATTTCTTAGCCAATCTAGGAGTAGACAGGGGAAAGGAATTCTTCGAAGGATCGTTGCAGGGAACAGCTTCGGAGACAAAAATATACACATTCCAGGATATCCTAACCAGTGATATGCAGACAAGGGAAGAAGCTCACCCTGATGCGGGTGTCCGAATGGCATTGAAGAGGTGTTAATCACTCGCCACGCGGAGAGGACAACGGGCAGCTGAACAGGTTGGAGGTAACAGGTTATACGCCATCAAACATGAAGGGCATTCGTTGCTATTTATTTCATCGTACGTCCCAAGGCACGAGCTATGGTGATAACAGGATGGAGAAGTGCGCCACCGGAACATTCTCCCTGGTTCAGATCTGGTTGCAGGCTGAGAATGTAAGGTCTGGTCTTATGCGGAAGGAGGAAGGTGGTTATGGTCCTGTTTCGGCACCTCCGAATGTAGCAGCGGAATTTGAAAGAGAGACTCGCTTAGGGGAGAAGAGGCTTTGTGGTATTAACGAGCTCTTGGTTGACGAAACCAGCAATTTCAAAATTGTGGATGTTTGGGACTCCCTCCAGGCGATAACCAATCTCCAGGTTGATTCAGGGCAACCACTGTCTTCAAGCTTTCGCGCTTCTGTCAAGAGAATTCACATGGCTCCTCGTTTAAGGGCCACTCCTCGGTGTGGGCATCACCATGGGCAGCGAGGAGGTGTTGGAGGGAGAGGTAGTCATAGCCCTCGCCGGGTCTCACCTCTCGCCTGTGCGTCGCTGCCTTCAAACAGATTCGACGATTCGGGGCAATCCATCAGCAATATAGTCCAATCTTCCAGGTTTCATTATCGCAGTCAAACAAACAAACCTTTCATTTATGCTCTTGTAACGGTCATCTTCTCTGAAGAAGATGAGGAAGAGGTCAGTATGAAGGATCCCTCTGAGGAACAGTCACCTTATCCTTCGAACAACTCCTCGCCGAGCAGGTGGATGGAGGACAGCTCCTATGCCCCTTCCTCGCAGAGAAAAATTGAGGAAGAGAGCACTTTCGCTCACACAGAGGAGCAGGCTGAGGTGCTTCAGGAAATTGGGAGTATGCAGGAAAAGAAAAGTTTGGATTTGACTCAATATCAGGCAAAGACTTCTCAGGAGAAGGTAGACACAAGGCAAACCTCTCCCCAAAATCAAATCATGCACAAGAAGCCGGACAACTCCTATGCCACCCTGCTGTATCCCAAATTGCCACCAGGAATGAAGCTAGAAGACGTCCAGGACGGTGTGGAGATAACCTGGGAGCCCCTAGAATGAGGACATCAGGCAAGGTTCCGAAAATATCAAGTAATATGCTCTGTTTCGCATGGTTAGTTTTCCTGCTCTGTTTTGGTTGCTTGTCATCTTGCATGATTTCGCTGTTTCGGCTCTACCTGTTCTGTTTTCTTGGCTCAGCGTTTGGCGGCTAGAGTACACTCCAGCAAAGAGCGACACGTCTACAAATTTTGCTCTATCTTTTTGCTTATGCTCAGTTTCTAGGCAGATCTTATGATATGTAACATTTTGCTCATGATAACTCCACTCTGTGCTTCAACTTGTATAAGGTTCCTCATCACCAGTGGAACAGTTAATTTTGTTATAATCTTGAAAGAGAGTTTCCTAGTCATCAATGGCACTCTCAGAGGTTCAAACCTCTTGTATATATTTTTACATCTTTTTTAATATAAATTAGCTTAGTCTTTGCCAAAAAAATAAAAATAAAAATAAATAAATATTACAAGTAATGTTAACAAAAAATTAAAAGGAATGATATAAAAAAAGTTAAATTAAGAGAAATATTAAATTAAGAAAAACTTAAAATAAAGAAATAAAAGTTGCATGATCAAACATGGGTTGTGTGCATGCCGTCTCTTTTCCATATTTTATTCTATTTAATGGCCAATGAGGAGGATGAGATTCATCCAGTCCTTTATCGATTTTCTTGGGAGAAATGTGTTGTGAGACAAATGATTCCCTAGCAATAGTAAGTTGATTGATAGCTCAAGCGTGACCACTTGTAGAAATATTATCTGTAGTTGATCCTATGTTAGGTGGAGTGTCGTCCCCAAAATATTTGTTGTGGTTAGCATAATTTAAAGAGCTTTCAACTCCAAAAGAAAAAAATATCGTCGATACAAGTAAGTTGTCTCTACTCGTGTTTTTAAATAATCTATGTTAAATAGTTTAATAATTGGGTCTCTTGATTATAAATCACATAATTGATCTAATTATTTGTATATTTAAATTGTGGGTTGTTACATATGATATCGGGTTCGACTCTATATGAACTTTAGGTAAAAGTTTGACAAAAATACTTACTTAAATTTTTCAATCATTTTGCTTGCGATGACAAGGAGAAATTTAATGAAAATAAATCTGAGAAATACATACAATTTTAACCTTTTTTTTTACAATAACTATTATATAAACTATTAAATAAATATCATTACTTTAGAATAATTACTAGGAAAATTATTAAATAAATATCATTATTTTTACAATAATTACTATGAAAATTATTAAATAGATATCGTTGTTTTTACAATAATTATTATGAAAATTATTAAATAAATATTATTGCTCTGGTAAAAGTAAATACTCTATCTTTTTAATATTTTTTGGATATATATACATACTCTACAATATAATAATATGGATACCTTAAATACATTATTATGTTTTTTTTTTTTTTTTAAATAAAAACCATTTAGTAATATATAAGCTAATTTAATCTCAAATAACTTTTACTTATAAAATAAAAAAGCTAAAAAATTATTTCAATTTTTCATTTATTAAATCAAAAAACTATAAGTTAATTTTTATTAAATGTTATTATAACTTGTGATTGTATTGTGAAGTAAAAAGTATTAAAGATAAAATAAAAATAGCTATATTTCAAATTGAAAACCGATAACTAAAAAGTTAGGTTTCAAACTCAAAACTAGTTACTCACTAAAAGTATTTTAAATTTTATTATTATTGTTTATTTAAATTAAAAGTTATTTATGTTAGTTATATATAACTCGTTAGGAAAGTTATTTTAGTGTTATATTAAACTTTTTGATTTATTTTTTAAACTAAAAATTATTTTAGAACTAGCTGGAATAAAAACTATTTATAAATAACTAAAATTTATATTCTTAATTATAAATTAGTTATAGATAACTAAAGCTATATCTCAAACTCAAAACCAAAACCCAAAACTTAAGGAGAAGTTTTAGTTAATTTGTTATCACATACATAATTATTAATAATATAAGTATTAGGTATATGTAAAATTATAATAATGATGATATAATAACATTTTAAGAGAGGCTTATATATATGTGTGTGTGTGTTTGTGTGTCTATTAAAAAAAATAGGTGGAAATAGATGGTTTTTATAAAAGTACATGGGAGATAGTTAAAACAAAATTGTATTTATGGTTTGAATATATATACATATACATGATTTTAGAGGACCGTAAAAGGGTAGTGATTTTTTTCTCCTATGGATAGATTTTCATAGAAAACATGTCAACTATTTAATGTATAACATGATACTTTTTTTTAGTTATGTTAAGCTTTGTTATATTCATTTTTTTTATAATTTCATTATTTAAATTATCTTTTAATGAACGAAATAAAGTAGTAAAAAAAATAAAAAATCAATATCATAAATCTATGAAAATTGTTAGCTTGCCTCCTAGGCTTTCTCCCTCTTCCGTCCATTTGAATCAATCACAAGGATGGGATAAAGATAAAGCATAATAATTCAAAGTCAAGTTTTTAATAGCTTTTGAAGCAAATCCAACTCATGTGAGGAACAAAAATTTCTTTCTATAATAAATAAATAAAGAAATACTAAAAAATAGTTTAAATAAGGTTAGGGGTAATAAATATTTGTGCCTAAATTTTTCTTTTTGACAAAGTTTGCTATTTGGAAATATAAATCTAGTTATATAATAAATAAATAAATAAAATGAGGTGAAATATTAATAATGAATGTTGTGTAGAATATATATTAATATATAGTATAAAAATGAGTAGCAACTTTAAAGATTGAGACAACATTTAAAAGATGTGGCTTCATCCATTTAATAAACTCGATGAAAGAGTTTGAATTTGTTTAATTATTGTTAAAGTACTATGTTGAAATGGGTAATGAAGGTTGAATTTTTTTAGTTAATTTTAAAGTATTTTCTTAGAATTGACAAGATATCATTCTATTTTATTATGTTTTAGAAGTACGTTGTAATATTTTATTGTATGAATCCCGGATGCGGGTGAACTTTCTAGCACCTAATACAAGGATGGTCTGGTGGGGGGTGTGTGGATGCTTACTGCAGCCAGATGGAGCTGCATGATGCAACACTTAATGATTCACACATTAAAAATCATTACAACATTAATAACCGGATTGCATTGTAATAATCGATCTGCAATGAAGCACAACATAATCTACATTATCACTCTTCTCATCAGCATTTCCGGGCAAAACAAGGGTGAAGGTTCAGGTGCCAGAGACAGTTCAGAACAGTTTATGGCTCTAGTGCGGAAAGTTAACAAAATCTCAGGCCTTCACGCTCCTTTCCACCGGCTACGATGTCTCCCAGGTAGCAATTGTGCTATATCCTCGATAACTATTTGTTTCGCTTCCATAGTTAATATCAAAATGCCTAGAGAGCGCCCCAGAATGGGAAGCAGGAGAGGCAGCTCTCGGGGCCGGATCCTTCACCAGGTGTCATCCACAACTTCAAACCCCTCGTTTGAGGCCTCAAACTATACTTTATACTGCTATCCGACGACCAGGAGAGGGCGTGGCAGAGAAAGGGGCTAGATAATGACAAAGCTGAGTTCTCAGCACACCAGAACGCACACGTCTCGCTTCGACCTCCCCCGTAGACTGGGTAATTCCTCCTTCATTGTTTCGGTCACTGTTGAACTGAATGAGCAAGATGGGGGTTCGGAGACAACAGGCTCAGGAATTCCTTAGCAACAGAGGATGGAGCACCAGACAGCTCCCACGATGAATGTGACTAAACAAAGACAGGATAATAGAGGCTGTGTAATTCAGAATATGCCCACTCAAGCTGGCCCAAGCACTCCTGCAGCAGAAGATAGTGCTAGAGCAGAGGGACATTCCCTGGAGTATGAAGAACTAGAGCATTTTGGCCATTGCATCATTGAGGAACAACCTCCAACTCAGCATGACGACTGAACAGGCTTGCGTGTCCCTGGTTTTGTTCATTGGTCGAATGCGGTGGTCCATACCTCTCATGTTTGAGTGTTTTCGGTCCTGTTTATTTGTTAACAGAGGATTTGTCTATCCTAAGCATGTAGTGTCCGGTAACAAGTCTTTACAACTCTTCTTGAGGGCCGGTATCCCCTGCCTGGGCAACATTCCATGTCGGTCAGTTAATATTTTGACTCAGGTGGCTTTCAAGTGAAAATGGTGTCACTGTCAAGATTCATAGTCTTTAGTTTTGGACTCAGCGATTCTAAGTCCTAAGCTAGTTTTTGCAAGTCTTGAGATAGTTAGTCCAGTCTGCACGATCAGTATGTTGTTACATGGGCTGGAAATTTTGAGACCCTCGTCTCGTTGTATGAATATTTTGTATTAATATAGAAGTAGACTAATTTAGAAAAAAAAAACATTTTATTGTATGAAGGTTTATAAAATTATTATTTATAATAAGTATGAGTGTGGTATTTGGTTTAATAATAAATTTGAGTGTAAATTAATAATTGATAAAGAATTTCCCGGATCCGGGTGTCTGATCAGGGTATAGGTTCGTGTGCGTGGACAACTGCTTGGGGGGGCGCGTGGCTCCTCTCATTTGCCACTCCTTCTCCCACAACACCTTCTCTTAATTCCCCTGCGTACAAGATTTATGCCACATTAATGCAGCATGACTCTCTTTCTCCTCCGGTTATTCCCCTTAACATGACGTCGTCCACTTGCAGCATTCACATTTCTCCTCTTCACTCAATTCCCTCCTTCGCTACAGTGGAGGTCTGCCCTCAAACCATTCCAGGGATTCTCTAGGTCCTCGCTAGTTGGGAGAATTGCTAGATGCGCTTACAGATCCCTCCCTGCCTCATCTGCAATCTAGCTAGCCTCTTAGTCTCTGCTCTCCATCTCGGCGTTCTGGATACTGAGGCCAAGCCTGCGCTTAACCTTTCCTGCCTCCTTAGTCTCTCAAGATGCGTGGAACAACCTGGTCTGTTGGATATGCCAAAACTATGTCAGAGGATGAGCAGTAGGAGGGGCAGCTCTAGGGGGTGAACAGGCCGCCAAGCATCCTCCTCTACAATAGATTCTTCGACTTTCTGTTCAAATTTCAGCATGGATTGATATCCAGCTACAAAAAGTGGATGGGGCAGAGGCAAAGGTCTACACAATGTGGCAACGAGCTCCCTCAACTCTAACTCTGCTCAGTTCCAGTTCCCTTACAGTCACGAAAATCTCTCCTTCATAGCCTCTGTTACCATCGAGCTCAAGCAAATCAATGTTGTTCAGGTTGTAGGTTCCCTTCGGACGATGACGGAAAAGACAGCGAATGATAAACTTGGCATTGTCCAGATGAACTATGTTCCGAGCAAAGCTTCAGGCTCAGGCAAAAGCACGGCTTCCCAAATCCTGAAAGATCAGGAAGGCCCGAGTTTATCAACTTGCAGAGAGGGCCACCCCTTTGAGGACGAAGAAAATTACCAATTTGGCTTCCGCCTAGTCGAAGAATAGCCTCATCCTCCCTATGGTAATTAAATAGCCAGTCTCCACCGCGAAGAAGGCACCCTGCCAGCCCTTGGTCTCTAGCCTTGTCTACAGACTCTGCTGCTTTTGAAGTTAGTATTCAGACTTATTTTTCAAGTAGTTTCTCTCGGCTTATTAGTTATGATCTGGTTCTTCGAGTAATTGTTGTAATAAGGCCCCCGTTCAAGTTATAGTTTCATGTAAAACATTGGGGTTTCTTTTTTATTTTTTGCTCAAGTCACGGTGAGGCTCTTGGCAGTTCTCCAATGCAACACTTAGCTGGTTTATCACTAAACACTGATAAGTTATTGTGTAAACATTCCGATCCTCCAGGCTCACTTTCAAGACGCCATGACCTCGATGTACTATATTTTTGTATTAATATAGAAGTAGAAATATTTAGAGAAAAAATAATTGATAAAGAATTTACTTGAACATTAAAGAAAAGAGAAGATGAAATAAAAAATGACAAGATGCAAGGATTGAGATCATATTTGATTATTTATATTGGAGGAGAAGTGAATAAATAAGAACCTAGTAATAATGATCTTGATTAGTTGGTTAAGTAAGATGGCGTGATTGAAATTTGGATTCATGATGAATGTTGGTAGTTTGTTGGTTGAATTTTCTCTAACGATGTAGCCTCCTCATGCAGAAGGAAATAATTGTAATGAAATCCTAACCATGAACATTAGGAAGAGGTCATCAAATATGAATTAACATTCAAGGCTAATAATAGGCTAAAGCTACGTAGTTACATGTGCAAACTAGGCGTGGAAAATCATATTTAAGTGAATTAAGGTGGATTATGTACAAATTGATTATTTTGAAATTAATGTAGGTCATGTGTCTTGAAGAGGTTGTATTAAAAGATAACTATATGAATTTCATTTCACTAAGATATGTATGTTTCAATTTCTTAAGATGTACAACTTTTAGAGTGATCCATTGTGGAAAGTTAACAAAATATTGGAAGGTTGAAGTGTTTTAAGTTTTTTATATCCAAATGAGATGGGGGCAAATCCAAAAAAAAAATCAGACTTATTTATGATGAAACTATGGGGTGATGGTTACTATGACAACCAACTAAGAATGATGTAATTTGGAAGTGAGAATTTAGTGATATAAATGAAAGGAGGTAATGTTCATCAATTATCATGTTTTCTTATCAAATGGAAAATATTAGTATGATATACAATCCATAAATAATTAGGAGTTTCATGTGGAATGTATTTAAAGTGGGTGCGGAATATATTTAAAGTGCTTATAGAATAGAATTCAAGATGGCATGACTTTGTTTCAAGGATATCTCCTCTTAGAAAGGGGAAGGAAAATGATACAAAATTTAAATAATAGTGATAACAACTAGCATTGTTTAAAAATAAGTATAAGGAGACAAGGATATTAAAAATTATTAAAAGAATAAAAAGGGAGGGGTTCTAAGATAACTCCTTATTCTAAATAGCATATGAAGTTATATAAGAAGGAATGACAAGGAAGGTTCTTATAAATCTATTATTAATGATAATGAACGGTAGTAATGGTGACCATGATAAACTTGGAAAAATGAGAAAATAGTATTGGATAGATACTTAAGGAAATGAGTGGAAGTTTCACAAACAAGCATAAGAAATTAACAAGAAGTAATAAACTATCCTAGAATGTGATGGAAGATTTTGCAATAGGGATTGATAACAATTAATGAAGTTTAATTATCATGATAATTATGGAGTTATTAGAGTTGTAGGAATTATGGTAAACTATGATTACATAATCCATGAATGTTTGTAGCACGTGAATAAAGAAGATAAACATAGAAATTGCGAAGATTTTGGGAGTGGAAACTCAAAAAATGCATTAGCATTAAGGTATTGTTTTCATGGTAAGTCCAACATTAGTAATAGTTGAGCATGGTTTTCATGTGAATAAAAATGATATGAAATTTTAAAATTGGAGTAGCTAATTAAATTTCATACAGTTCTTAAGGTGCATAACATTAAAGTGTGAAGGGAGCTATGAAAATGTATTAGTGTCTAGGGCTAAATTATGAGGTCTATGTCTAGAAAGTTATCTTAAGAATATTGATGAGTAGATTGATTAATATGATTGGTATGAGTCATAATGATGACCTACAAAATTTAGAAGTCTCAAGATTGGAATTTGTGAATACTTCTAATTGGTGAGAAATGACAAGTGATAAACTGGAGAAACATTTCAAGGATAACAATCATTTAACTTTTGGAGAAAGGAAATAAACTATGTAGACTAAAGATAAAACTTTGTGTATGAAGCTATGAAAAGCGGTATCAAGATGGGAACTCAATGAAATAAGTAGATATTTTGTGGATGTACAATAACAATTAAATGTGTGATGGATAAATCACCAAGGGACAACAAGCCCTCATGAAGGTGGATTAAATGTGGCATAAGACTTAAATAATGATGACTTAGTGTATATATATCATTTGGATAAGAAAACTATGTATAATGATCATGGAATTTTAATTTATATTGATAATTTAGAGAATGTTTGTACACCAAGTAATATCTTAAGAATGAATTCCACTAAAACTTCCTCGGGGAAGGATGATTACATGACAAGAGATTAAGTCTCAAGATGATGAGTATCATTTAAAATTTAGTGATGTACATAAATCAATATACCTACATGTAAATCATCAACTTCCTAGTTGACAGATGTGGAAATGATTAATGAAAAGTAATTGGTACCTTGATGAAAACATGACACTAATAGTATTTGTGAGATAGCCTACAACCTAGAGGGATGTTGAATATTCTTATTTCCTAGTTGGTATTCATTATTT
>APFE031364524.1:2741-15676 GCA_000404065.3 Pinus taeda
AAAATCAAGAAAAAGCGAGATGAGGAAGTTTGATGGCAAGGATCCGGTAAATTGGATACTACAGATGGAGAAATATTTTGATCTACATGGTGTACCACTATTACAAAAGGTATGTATTGCATCTAATTTATTTAGAACTGAATCAATTTTTATGGTATAAAGGGCTTTGTTCTCGTAAACCACTTGTTACGTGGTCAATTTTCACAGAGGAAATGATAGCACATTATGAGGATACAAAGAGAAACACATTCTATAGCCAATTGATAAATCTCAAAAAAACGTGTTCAGTGGAAAAGCATATTGAGGACTTTAAAAAATTGAATATAAGGGTAAATGATATTCCAGAGAAGAAAAGGATTGATGTATTCATAGGTACTTTAAAGGATAACATTCAACATAAGGTTTGTCTTTGGGAACCTGATTCATTGGAGAAGGCATTCAAGTGGGCAAGAAAAATTGAAAGCAAAATTATGGAAACAAGGAATCCCACCACCCACGACTATAATTATGGAAGTGGTTCTTCTCCTAGCCTTCCACAACCTACAAGGTTTACACCACAACAATTAGAAGAAAAAAGAGAAAAAACGCTTTGTTACAATTGTGATAGCAAATGCACTAAAGGTCATAAGTGTGCTGAGAAGAAATTATTTTACATAGAGTATGAAAAGGAGGAAGAAAAGGATCAAGAAACATCAAAAGAAGAGGATATAGGCCAGGACCAAACCCCAGAGAAAGAAGAAATGAATCCGATCACATCTTGTAAAGCATTGGCAAGAATTACCACTCAAAATCTCAAGATAGAAGGACATATATCAAGAAGAAAAAGGTTCAAGAAGTGAAAGATCATATCGAGAAAGAAGAAATGAATCCAACCATATCTTGTAATGCATTGGCCGAAATTACCACTCCTCAAACTATCAAGATAGAAGGACATATCAAGAAGAAAAATGCTCAAGAAGTGAAAGATCACATCGAGCATCAAAAAATGAATCTGACCATATCTTGTAAAGCATTGGAAGAAATTACCACTCTTCAAACTCTAAAGGTAGAAGGACATATCAAAAAGAAAAAGGTTCAAGCAGTGAAAGATCACATCGAGCATCAACAACAAGTTTTCCAAATTTTAAAGGATAATGCCACTTTAGTACAGAATTGAATGAAACAACGGGCAGATCAACATCACAGTGAAAGAAGTTTTGATGTAGGCGACTGGGTATTTTTATGGCTACATCTCAAGCAAGCTATTTATGAGAAGGAAATGTTGGCAATACTACATGCACTTAAGAAATGACGACCTTACCTAATGGAAGACATTTCAAGGTAAAATGGATCATGATAGTCTTAAATACTTTTTAGAACAAAGATTATCTTTAGAAGAACAGAAAAAATGGGTCAAAAATATGTTAGGTTATGACTTTGAAATCATCTACAAAAAAGGGAAGCAAAATGTTGTTGCAGATGCACTCTCCAGAAAGGATGAGGATGTGGAAGCATTATTTTGTGATATTTCTATTATCCAACCGGATTGGATAAATGAAGCAAGGGATGAATGGAAGACATACGAAGAAGTGTGGCCACTCATTCAAAAGTTGCAGAAGATCCCAGTTCAAATAATATTTCCAGAACTTGACGAGGAAGGAAAAATCATATTGGAGCCTGGAGCAGTGACAGAAACAAGAACCCAACATCTACAAAATCGATCAATTTCAGAGTATCTCGTCAAGTGGAAGAACTTACCTGCTGAAGATTCCACATGGGAGGACAAGAATTATATACAGAAGCATCAAGAACTACTCAAGCGTTGAGGACAACACTTTTTGAAGGAGAGGGGCATGTTAGGTCCCTATACTACTAGTGTAACCCCTTATTATTATTAGTAAAACCCCCTTATTATATTGTTGTGACCATGTAATCCCCATATTGTTATTATTGTGCCCTATAGAATCCCACTATAGTTAATTGTGCCCTTACATTATTATTGTTATGTCGACTTTGATTTTATTTTATTTTTTCTCAATATGACTACTTCTATTATTGATACAAAAAAATTACAGCAAGGCCGTGGCCTTGAGAGTTCAGCCTGTTGATGGCATTTTACAAAAAACACATAAGATCAGTACAGTTCTCCGACACATTATAGTTTTGAACATGGACAGAAACATGAAACAACTGATATATGTAGTAACGGCACACTGACATGCAGGATCCTGAGCCAAAATCATAGCAACAAAAACAGAATTAAGCTAGGCTAGTCATCATTTGTAGTATAGGGCTCCTCAACAACCAGACACCCGTATCGAAGAGAGTCCTCTGAGTCCGAATGAGGGGCCACCGAGCCGGAGGGATCGCCACGCACAGACACACCTGGGCCAGTGGGGTTTGCCAGAATCGGCGACGAAGCATTCTCCTCGACTGGGCGTAAATGTTCCTACGGATTTACAATTCTCTGTTTAGCAGGTGCTTCAACTTGGGCTGCTCCCAAATTACTATTGCCTTCAAGATTTTCAATGGAGACGGAAATAATAAAAGTAGCATTATCGAGCGAGCAAGGGAAACGATACAGCGCAGTATGGTGAGCAGCATGTTCACATATTGCAGCTCCAGATCTACCATGACCCCTTCCTCTGTCGCTCCTCATTGCCGGAGGACAACGCCTTTCAGGTTCCGGAGTGTCGGAGGAACGCTGCAAGACTGCTCGACCACCAGAGCCCCCTCTTCTGCTCAGTAACCTGACTCTTTCGCGCTGCATTTTTTCTTTCTCTGAGCTGGGTAACAACAAAACCTCCCAATAACCATACAAACTCTGCACATTAACAGTTCTGTGAACCCCTGCAGAGGGATTCAGAGAAACGCCCAGAACTGGAAGTAAAAACTCGACAGCGGAATGCATTGAAGCTGGTATGCTATGAGCGTTTAAGGAGCGGCAGGACGCGACGTGCGAGACGATGGGTGAACACAATAAAGGCCTCATTAAAGAAGTTTTGCAGGCCCATCTCCCTTCCCAAGTGATCTGACTCGTGGCATATGTGAGCTGACAGATGCCCATATGATGCGCCGCCTGATTGTCCTTTGGACAGTTAATCACCCGCATCCGGGGGTGAGTGATCTTGATGCACCAGGGAAATGCAGTCCTGCTTGAGCTGATGATCATTTGTTTCATCGAGGGTACCTGAGAATTGAAGAAGTTGCTGGTTTACGCCTTGATTGGCTAGCCTGTACGCAACTTGATTGGCTGTCTGTCTAACATGCTTGAAGGTTAGGCTTTGAGGATATCTCAGCCTTTCCTCCAGTTGTTCCAATCTGCTAAGTAATCTCCAGCTGGTAGCTATCTTGGCTGCAGAGGTGCCCGTTTGGATTCTGGTCGCTGCATTTATTAGTATAAGCGAGTCTCCTTCTACCTCTAAGGGGTAGTAATTTTTTTGTTCTGCAATATAGATCCCTTGCCAGAGACCTTACAACTCAGCCGCATTGTTGGTGTCTTTGCTGATCGAACCATGATAGATGAATAGTGCAGCACCTAGATGGTTCTTGAAGATTCCTCCATATCCTGTGGGTCCGTGATTGCCCTTGGTAGCCCCATCAAAGTTTAATTTGAATGAGTTGATACAGGAGGGGACCATTTGAGGGGCGAGGAAGAACTAGATACGGGATGGGCTTTGATCTGGGCAAGAAAGGATAAGTCCAGATTCCAAGCTTTCAAGATAATAATTTCCTGAGGAGTGTCTGGTATGTCCGTATCATGCCAGCTGCGTATGGCTAAAGTTTCTTGAAGATTTTGTTTCAAGAGGAGCCATAATGCATCAATTGGCCTGCTGCTATTATTGAAGATGCAGTTATTTCTTTCTTTCCAGGGGATATAGTAGAGGAAACCCGGTATTAGGTTCCACAGTGAATTCAGTAATGGGCTTTTAAAGGGATGCTTTGTCCATGTGCGGATGGTTTCTGTGATGTCTCCCCTTCGATTTTCTGATCTCCTGTTACATTGGTCAATTCTTTCCCATAGTTGGGTTGCTTGCGGACATGTCTCCATTAGATGCCTGATGGATTCAGGGTGTATATTGCAATTGGGGCATCGTGATGGACCAATGAATCCTCTTTTTTGCAGGTTGTCCCAAGTGAGTATGCGTCTTTTGCTTAGCAGCCAGAGAAAAATGGAGATCTTGGGCCATATGCCTGGCTGCCAAACTCTTTCCCAAAGTGGATCTTTATCTGTTTGGGAGGCGGAGTAGCGAAGCTGGTGAGCTTCCTTAGTTGTGAACATTCCTTTAGGCGTGTGACCCCATCTCAGTTTATCCTCTAGATGTGAGCATTTGATTTTCATGTGATTTAGTTCCTGTTCTATATCTGTATACGTTTCCCCTTGCCAATCAGGTTGCCAAGTGCTGCCTGGTTTCCAGATTCTGAAATCATGGATTGTGTGAGGCTGCCAGAATTGTTGTACTAGGATTCGATCGGCGTGTTGCGAGTATGCCTGCCAATGTGGCTTGTAGAAAAGGGTGGCTAGTTTTGGAAGTTGTTGCCATGAGTCTTCCCAGAACCTTGTTGTAGTGCCCGAATGGATTTCCCAAAAACTGTGTTCTTGAATGAAGGTGCTATGAAGTTTTGCGGCATTCCATATCAGTGAGCCTTGAGTGGTTGTGCTGATTCTAATGAGATCCTTCCATTGACTGCCAGGAGCGTATTTTGCTTGCCAAAGTTTGGCCCGGGGAGTGTGAGGTTTGGAAATCTAGTTCCACCAGATACGAGCCCCCATAGTGTTGTTACTTTGCAGGGGATCCCTTAGTCCAAGCCCGCCTTCTATTTTTGTGCTGCATACTTCTTTCCAGTTGACAAGAGCCCATTTCCGGTTGAGTGCAGAGGAGCCCCACAGAAAATTTCGCTGGAGGTTGCGTATTACTTTGAGTGCCCATTTTGGAGCTGCAAGAATGGAGAAAAGATACAGAGGCATAGCTTAGAGGATTGATTTGATCAGGATGAGTCGACCGGCTATATTTAGGGAGCGGAAAGTCCAGGATGAGAGTCTTGATTCCAACTTATCAAGAAGAGTTCTCCAAGAGGTGTGATTGATGGCGGAGTCAATCAAGGGGGCTCCCAGGTATTTAGAGGGAAGCGAGGCAATGGTGAACCCCAGAGTGCGAGATATATTCCTTTGAGTGGTAACCGGGGTATTGAAAAAGAAGAGTTGGGACTTTGAAGCATTGATGGATGTGCCAGAGGCTTTCGAAAAGAGAGAGAGCAGAGATTTAAAAACTTTGGCTTCTTGTGAGGAGGGATGACCAAATAACATTGTATCGTCGACAAACTGCTGATGGGACAGGGGATTGTGGCCTTGAAGCGAAATACCTTTAAGAGCAAGGGAAGAGATGTCTAAAGAGAGGAGACGACTTAGGCCTTCTGCCATGAGAACAAAAAGAAAGGGAGAGAGGGGATCCCCTTGAAGAATTCCACGGGAGGGTCGAAAAGGCGTGGAGGTGGCGCCATTGAGCAGAACAGAGAAGCTAGGAGAGGAAATGAGGTTTGAGATCCATCTAGTCCAGGTGGGGTTGAAGCCAAAAGCTAATAACATTTGGGTAATGTAATTCCAGCTAAGTTTATCAAACGCTTTGGAGAGATCTAGCTTAAGAATCATACCTGGTTTTTTCAGAATCTTGAGAGAGTGGATAACTTCATTTGAGAGTATGATGCCGTCCATGATCTGCCGCCCTTCTACATAGTCCGTCTGCTCCGGAGAGATGAGAAGCGGAAGTAGAGGTTTGAGCCTATTTGCCAGAACTTTAGATATGAGCTTGTAAATGACATTGCATAGTGCTATCGGTCGGTATTTATCCGGCTTATTAGGTTCATCGCCTTTGGGGACTAGGGCTATAAAAGTAGTATTGAGGGAGGGAAGAAGCCAGTGCATGGTTCTTGATTCTTCTACTAATTCCCATACCTTCGTTTTGATAAGTTCCCAAAACTCGTGGAAGAAATTGGCAGTGAATCCATCGGGGCCAGGAGCTTTGCCGTCCTTGAGTTGACCTAATGCTTCTTCTACCTCCTGAAGAGATATGGATTGGAGCAGTTTGTTGTTGTGATCCTCCGTGATGATTTTGGGAATATGCTGAGTGATTTTCCTAATGGCTTGATCTCTGTTTCTAGGAGGTTCCCTGAGAATTTCCTGGAAGTAATCTTTGAATTCTTTCTCCATGTCTTCATGCTTTTCCAGCCTATCCCCTTGTTGATTATTTATGAATGTTATGTTATTATTCATTCTTCTTTGGATTGTGGTTCTGTGGAAGAATTTTGTATTTTTTTCCCCCTCTTTGAGCTAGTGGATTCTGGACTTCTGTCTCCAAAGGATTTCCTCTTGCTTCCGGTGGGCTTCGATCTGATTCCAAAGAGTCTGCTCTTGTTGCGCTTGTTCCTCCGTTCTGCCTTCCCGGATGAGAGTTTGTTGAAGTACCATCATTTGTTGTTCCAGTCTTTTGCGATTCTCAAATATGTTACCAAACTGAGTGCGATTCCAGACTTTGAGAACTTGCTTTAAGTTTTTTAATTTCCATTGGAATTGGAACATTTTAGCTCCTAGAGGCGGAATGAATGAGTGCCATTTTTCATTTACTACAGTTTTGAAGTTGGGATGTGAAAGCTAGAAGGCTTCATATATGAATGGTCGATTGCTTCTATTTCCTGGCCTTGCCCATTGCAACATAATTGGCCAGTGATCTGATCCACCTTGAGGTAATATAGAAACGTGAAAGTCCCCTCCCAGGTGTATGGCGTTATCTGAGATAAGAAACCGATCCAGTCTGGAGGCGATGTGGTGGGTGCCTTTGTGCTTGTTGGTCCATGTAAAGACTCCATTAGAGGTTTGAATGTCCATGAGTTGGTTATTTTGAATGAATTCTCTGAATCCGCTGCTATCATTGTCAAGCTGTATTCTGCCTCCCTGTTTCTCCTCCATTGTCTTTATAATGTTGAAATCCCCTCCACTGATCCAAAGGGGGCACTGTCTGTTGGCATTAAGGATGGTAAGAGTGTCTAGAAGATCGATTTTTTGCAGAAGATTCTGTGGAAAATAGACATTTGAGAGGTGCCCATGTATGTTGGTACCTATGAGATGAAATGAAGCTTGAATGAGGTAATGAGTAGCATGAAATTCACTTAGAGTGAGAACTTGTGGGTTCCAAAGGATGGAAAATCCACCAGAGGCTCCAGAGGCGTCTACTGATACAGAGCAGCTGCCTGCCCATACTTTATTACGAATTTTTTCCATGGCATTATTGTTGCTTTTTGTTTCTTGAAGAAAAACTAAGGACGGTTTTTCTTGCTGTATCAAGTTTTTTATCATTCTATGTTTTGAGGGGCTATTGAGTCCTCTCACATTCCAGGATATGAGCTTCATGAGGAACCATGGGGTTTAGGTTTGTAGAACTTTGTCAACTTAGGGAATCTGCCTAATTCCATAAGTAGTTCTCCTACTATGGTTGTCCTTTGTAGATCAGTTTTGCGCCCTCTTTTCTTGGTTTCTTTAAGAATTTTTTTTCCATCCCATGGACTTCCTGCTTGTATGCCCAGATGAACGTTACGCTGTGCTTTGGATAAAACTCCTTCAAGCCTGTCTATTTTCCATGGAGGTATTGAGTTGAATTCTTTTTGTTTGCATGCTGTTTCTAATTTGAGGATGTCAAGACCATCTAGGCTAACCTTCTCTGGATCTTCTTCCATGACAGTGGGTAAACTTTGATCTTTCTCTGCTACTGAATCCTGAAGACTAAGGGCTAGTGCTGCGTCTAGCTCCATTGCTGAGGGTTGCAAGATATACTCTGGTTCAGAATGTTCTGAGGAGGAAGGGAGAGAGCTAACAAGATGAGCAGGACTTTTATCTGAAAGAGGGCTGGAAAAGATTTTGGTAGGAAAGGGCAAGGGGGAAGAAATGGGGGCGGAGGGAGCAAACGAAGAAGAGGGGAGGGAGGGGGAATCCTTGGGTGCAGAGCTCAGAGAGGCAGGCAGATTTGGAGAGGAGAGTAGTATGAATCTGTTTTGAGAATCTGGTTTAAGGGGGTTCTCAGGGGCGGCTTGATTTTTCTTTGCATGGTGCCGACGATTCGGGATCTTGGTGAATCCTTCTGAGTCTTTATTAGTCTCCTTATCTTGGGGTTTGTTTTGAGAGTTCATGGGGCAATCTCAAAAGAGATGGCCATGTTCATGACATTTTCGACAACGAAAAGGAATATGCTCATAATCTAAAGGTTGGATCCATTCAAAGTCATCATGGTAGAGACTTACCGAATCTGCAAGAGCTTTAGTCAGGTGCATGTGGACACATATCCTGGCATAGGAGGTGTATCTGCGGGTTTTGGTTTCCTCCGCAACTTTGATGAAGTTCCCTAGTTTGTTGCCTATATATGGCAGTGTTTCTTCTCTCCAATACTCCACATGTAGAGAGTACATTCGCACCCATACTCGTGCCCAGCTGAAATCCTCCTTGTCTGGATTGAATCTAGGTTTCCAATCCCTTAGGAAGAAGCCCAAGGAGTTGAAAAAATATGGTCCGCCTTCAAAAATGCGAGATTTGTCCTCTATGCAGTAGAATATGGTTGTAAAGAAGCCTTTGAGTCCTAACTGTAAAGTCACTTGTCCTTTAGGCCTCCTTTTGGAAGCTATCCATCCATGCAGTGCTTTTTCAGTAGGCCAGAAACCCAGAAACTTGCCTATGAGCGCATGATCCTGCTTGTACTGGATCTCGCTATTGATGCGGTGGCTGGGAAGATCAACTTTTATTCGCTCTGTGGCTTTGGGGATACAAGTGGCTGAGGATGCTTTCTGCTGCGGCGCTGATGGCGCTTGATTATCCCCTGTTCCTTTATCTTTTGCGTCACGTACTACCGTGGTATCTTCGTCACTGTTCTTCTGTCTTGTGACTTGGCCTGAGTCAGGTTCACCGTCAGGGGAAGTCAGAGGAATTGCAGGGTTTTCTGAGTCAGGGGCAGTGACTATGAAAGGAGGGGGGGAGGAGCCCACCCCTCCTGCAAACGCATCCATGAAAGGAAGATCAAGCGAAGATCGGCGGCGAGCTGGGAAGATCAGGTAAGTTCAGGGGTTAGGGTTGCGACAGTGCTTGCAGAGAGCGATCGCATGGCAGCTAGCTGTATACGTTCGACCACCGGATCATCATGTTTCATCTACTACCCCATTGTGTTGAGGCATGTAAACAATGGTGATTTGTTGTTTGATGCCATTCCATCGACTTTGATTTTATTATGACCCTTTAAAATCCTATATATAGAAAGGAGGTCTTGTCATTTGTATCATCTAAGAATTATTTATTTGTGTAATGTAAAGGAGGTTGCCCCCTCATAGAGGCTTATTTCTAAGGCATTCATCTAACTTTTCTATCTTTTTGTGAGCTGGTTTCATAACATGCAACATCGCGATCCAATGAAGACTCTAGCCTTCCAATATGTAGTCCATCACATGAAGTTATCCCAATCAACCTGGTCTTGTCCATGCCAAAGAAATCCTCGAGTTGTCCTAACCATCCACGACAAGTGAAAGGAATTCCATGATCTGCAAACCACCACACGACATTCTGAAGTGTGTTAGGTTCATCATTGATCCACCAGAACTCCCAGCCCATTTCGCCATGTAACTTGTTAAGACCACATCTCCATGTCCTTAGCTGAACCCTCTACTCCATGATCTAGACAACCACAACTCTCTCTGAGTTGCTTCAATGTGGACACTCAGATTCACTATCCCTCAAACTAGCTCAGATACACTCTGATACTATCTTGAATTTGCATGATATTGGGTCTAGGATAGAATCTTAAAATCCTTAACGCTACCAAACCAAGAATCTCAACAAGAACTACTTTGCACATTGGAAAATATAAAATAGTAAATCGCATATGCACAGAATATAGACAACTTTTTACAATTTTTAACCCAACTTCGTTATATTAATCAACATACAATACAATAATCTAAGGCTCCCATATGAGGGATAATAGCCCTTATACATCCACTAGTACAAGAATACAAATTGGGGCTTGGTGTTAGTACATTGATGACCAATATTCCCTCAACAAGATACTCTGACCATCTCGCTGATGTAGCATGCTCTCTCGGCTCCTCTCGATCATACCCTATACCTGCCAGGTCCTTTGGCTATCGATTTGTAGCTCCTGCCTCTATCAATGCTCCGAGTCCATCTACCATTGAACCTTGCCTATCCAATCTTCTCACTATTTGATCGTTCATCCATCAACGCATCAAAACATCGAGACTCATGTCGAGTTGTTCACAGCTCCACTTGTGAACAACTCTCAATCTACCCATTGTTGCTCCTCAGCTACTTAGAGAATTTAGCCCACTATGTTCTTTCTGCACTGCTCCATTGAAGACCAACATATGGCATGGAGGGTTGCCACCTATCACTACAAGATGTCCATCTCCCATAATGAACACGGGCTAGGAGGACTACCCATCATCTGTTCTAGAATTCCTTCTCCACACACAAGTCTAGAGCTGCAAAAATTGCTCCTGGTTGATTAGACCCTTGAGCTCAACAACTTCCACTCTAGCAACTACTTTTGTCCATAAAAGTATTGCACACCGGGCTGCAACTTGGGCACTATGACGATGTCCTCCAATAGTCTATAAATTTCCAATCACGTCCACACGTGGTCCACTCTCACACTACCCTCCAACCATCCACCAGTGACCAATCCTTGATGTAGCATCTGCCTATGGCTAAGGTATCCTCACACCTAGGAAACCCTCTACTTGCGTGCCAACAAACTCCATCAATTGTCCAACCCTTGGACACCCATCCAACTAGCAATCAACTCTATTAAAACACATACCTCTGCAAGTCCTTAAGAGCTAATGGCTTCCTTTGCATGGATGTTCTCAGTTGCTAATACTCGGTCGTCACTCAACTACTATTACTCGGCCATTGCTTCTACTTGGATGTATTTTCTCGAGAGATAAATGCACTTTTGGATGTTTTTCAAATGATCACAATCACCTCCTATTTATATGCAAACATGAGGAATACATGTGGTGTCAACAAGTCTAATTTGGACACAAGTTGACCAGATCTTTTCTCCCAAATTAATCCACAACCACATATATCATCTTCAAAAATTCAGAACTCCATTTCTCTTACTCAGAGTCAGATGATCTCCATTGTGTCAGATTGATATCGATGAGAGCTATCATCCTCATCCATCACATGTCGAATGTGCTCATGGTTTTGGCCCAAATCACAATGGTTGCAAAACCCCAAGCTTGGGTTTCAAGCCCATAAGGCGACTTGTGGAGCTCCTTCATCCAAACCTTTGATCCTCAAGGTTCGGAGTACCTCCTAACCTACAAAAATCAACATTTTTAAATTCAAATAGCTCGATCGAGCTATTTTTTTGGTGCTCGAGGAGCTCGATTGAGCACTTAAAAATGACTTGAAAATGACTTGATCGAGTGCTTAAATTCTTGATCGAGCCCTCTTTTTTTCACCTAAACTCACCCTCTCTTGCCAAAAAGTGTAACCTAGCCCCATGCTATCAACCTTAATTAAATTGAATTTTTTTATTCCAACTAAATTTTTAATATTTGGGTATTTAAAAGAAAATGTTGTTTTCACTTGATTTATAAAATGTTGTTGAGTCACGATAAGTTTTACATTATTTTGAAATCTTTTATTATATATTATTTCATTTTCAATTTTATACTAATATTACTAGTTTAGTGCATAAAATGATGGAATAAATTGAAATTGGTATAAAAGATGCTAAGTTAGCTACACCACTCAAATATTATCCACATATTAAATATAATATGTAGTCTATGAAAATCAATATAGGAATTTAGACTATCTACAAGGTGAGGCCTATATCACGTTGATACAAATATAAAGAAAATGGTACTAGCCATGGTTATTGTGCCAAATGACTATTAGAGGATTGTTTACTTCCTTTATTCAATGTCTAAATGTTGTGTTCAACTATGGAACTAGAAGAATACATTAACAAAGAAGCCGCTTCCTATCCTAGGAACACAACTATCTAGAGTTAAGGTTAGAGTTTTTACATGTGTTAGCTTCTAGTCAAGTTATAATTTTACACCCTATACAATTTTCTTAAATTTCCACATTATATTAGTTCCAAAAATGTGAGTAATGTGACTTAACATGGCATCTAGTTGGTATTGTCTTGGTAAACAAAATTGCCACGAGAAAAACTTTCACATGCTAACTCCAATTGAGGTGACACTTCTCTCATTGAAAAACTCTCAATGTCAAGAAGATTGTCCAAAGGTTGACAACTTTGCTCATAATCTTCTGACCCAAAAATGACCATTTTAGTTGACTAGATTATGAAAATCTCTAATTTGTTAAATCATATGAATAATGATATATTAAAAAATATTATATAGGAATGATTCAATGAAATTGCACACCATACATGTGATATTGCAAAAACATTTCGATCCATATATTTATAGTGATCAATGTAGTAAAAGGATTGTTATTAGCCAATAATATTTCATATACAAGGTAATGGAAAGATTGAAAAATTAAATGAGATGAAATAAAGTTTAATTTTATTAATATTTTAGAATGATATGCTAATATATGTTGATGATTAAGACACCAAGTGTTGCAAGGAAGTTTTGTTTTAGCTACTTAAGTTACATATTATGCTTTCAACAAAATTGCAAATTGATATATAAAGTAGAAATATTAGTTGCCCAGGAGCAAAGACTTGCATAAGTTTTTGCCCATTCACATTTTTACTTATGCTCATTAAAGTGCTGAAAAACACATAAATAATGATGGTTAGTAAGTCCTTGTAAATATATTCGTTTGCATATTGTTACTATCCATTTTATGCAAAATTTTAAAATTACTATACTATTAAGAAAACTGTTCATGGGTTACAATGACCATGAAC
>APFE031364531.1:30238-45338 GCA_000404065.3 Pinus taeda
TTAGAACTATCTGTTTGAGAGAAATTTTCTACTTGAGATAAAACAGAATGTTCTAAGTAAGGTGAAGTATGAGCATTAAAATTTCCTAAGAAATAATCTACTGAGTAGTTGCCAATGATGTTATTGCTATATGCTACTGGTTCATTCTCTCCTTCCAGTTCCGTTACTATTTATTTCTGGTGTCTTTCTCGCTCAACTTTTATTTGATTTGGTTTACCATTCTAAGGGAGCCACATGTGGGACCAGTCAGTTGCAAAGTATCCATGAATTTTTTCTGACAAATCTCTGCTAAGAATTAAGCCATAAAATTCTGGAATATCAGCAACTAAAATGTCGATAACTTGACATACCTTTGGATTAGATGACAACCTTATGGTAACTTGATTTAATTCGCTGATCACTTCAACTTGTGATTGATCTAGCTGAACTATGCGGACAACAAATTTTTGTAATTGAACGTTCAACTTTGCACATATTGATTTTGGTAGAATATTAGATGAAGCTCCAAAATCCACTAAGCAATTATGCAAATTTTTATTGAAAATTTCATAAGTAAGAAGAAATGGGGGAGTATGGGATCTCGACCTTCCTCCAATTAAAGTGATGTCATTTGGATCAACTTTATTAATCGCGTTAGTTAGAGGTCTTCCCATTTCATGGGAAGCTTGAGAGATTACAGCAACGGGCAAAGGTGCAACTGGTACAGCATGTAATTCTTTCAAAAGCATCTTTTGCTGGTGTTTTAACTTGCTCAATTCATAAAAAGTGATGTTAGCCCTAGTCTTTTTCATGTCTTCTATGATATTATACTCCATTTCATCTGAAACAATCAGCATTTTAGATGGAGTTGATGAATCTGTTTGGACTGGGCCGGTTTGAGTCACTTTAGGTGTCATTTTCTTCGCTGCGACTTTATCCTTAGTCGTTGAGCTTGCGCTCTTTGGCTTAGGAATAGGTTGAGGAGGATCAAGTTTATTTCTACTTCGAGTACTAACCGGGGATGCCTCTTGATCCTCTTCATCTAGGAGGATGAAATCCCACATACCTTGTACCTCTACAACTTCTTCTTCATCGGTAGGTTCTTCAGTAGCAATCTCCTCTTCTTCTTCTTCCGATTCAGCACTTGTGATAGCATTTGGCGGCTTTGAATCGGTCGAAGGGTTTCTTCTATAAGGATCATAAGGCTTTTCAGAAGAAGTTTCTACCACTTGTTTCTTAATGTCGACCATATTATTAGACATGGTTTTCAAAAACTTTTGTAATCCTTCTAAATTGAACGGATCTTTCAACTATTTTTTCTTGGGATCTTCCTTGAAAGTAACCTTCTTGGATTTTCATTCTTATATTGCATTTTTCTTTTCTAGGGCTATGATACGTTTCTCTACTACTATTTCTTCTTTCATATTGTCAACTAAATTTGTTTTATTAGCCCTATCAATGAAAATTGTTATGTTTGATGGTAGAGCAGTGATGTACCATTCACTTCGCACTTCTTCGCTAGGCTTAGAATCAGTGGGAATTTTATTTAATAGTTTATTGAAACGTGAATTGAAATCTTTGATAGGTTCCTTTGACTCAGCCCTAAGGTTAGACAGGTCGTTGATTAGTGTCGTCGTAGACCTGTCATCACCGAATTTAGTCATGAATTGTTCTTGGAAGATATCCCAACTAGTGATAGATCCATATGGTAATGAAAAATACCATGATCTGGCTGCTCCTTGCAGAGTATAATGAAAAAGTTAGACGGAAGCGTCTTCGTTGGTAACTCCATTGAGATTTATGGATAACATAAAGTTATTTATATTTTCTTCCACTAGCATGCCTATTTTAGGATTAAACTTAGGCAGCCATTTTTCAAGATGGGCCAGTATCTGACTCAAGGGTGCAGGCATTAAGACTGAGGAAAGATCGGGCCATCGTTGAACTACTAACAGAGGAAAGTGCAGAAGATGATCCCTGTGATTGGGAAGGTGAGGATATTACGACTCCAGATGATTGAGAAGGAGATGTGGAAGTTCCAGTGGATTGGTGGACAATGATCTGAAGTGGAGGAGTGGATGGTTGACTTTGCAGTGGAGAGGTTGAGATGGATGATGATGATGAAAGAGTCTCGCTATCAGACTCTTTAGGTGATTTCCTTACTCTCTTCCTTGTAGGTAGAGGTAACTCGGTTGGCTGAACACCAAACGTTTCACTCTTTAATCTAGCAAGAGGATGAACAGGGTTATATTGCAAAGTCACTCTGCCTTGAGATTTATCAGATCTTAAAGGAGATATAGAAAATTGTTGAAGTTTGTGAATCAAATATTCAACTTCAGGAGGTTCAATAGTAGATTGTTCTGAAATATCGGGGTTTGTAGCAGCGATTGTTATTCTTTCAACTTCTGGCTCTAGATTTAAAGATTCTAAGTGCGATGGAGAAGTCGGGGGAGATGATGAGGGTGATTTACTCTCAGAATGGTATTTAGATTTAGACTTACTTTTCATTCACAGTTCGGGGCCCTCCTTCTAGCGCCAAATATGTTGAAGCCGCAAAAATCGGGTCTACAACAAGGGGGATACCCACCCGGTCCGGACCTTGGTTAGCAGCTCCTTTTCCGTTTGGTATAGTGGGTCCGACTGGGGATATGGGACCAGTTTCCCAATTTATGTGTGTGTGTAGAGATTTGATATTTCCTTTCTAAAATTCCTAAGTGAAATACTTTAATTCTAACTCTAATCTAATGACATGCAATTATATTTTAATAAGCAGAAGTATCTAATTCTACACTAACCCGAGGTGTAATCCTTCCATTATGCGATCTAAAATGATTTCAAATAACAATTGGTAATAAAGATCATCCAACTGTTATGAGAAAATAATTCAATAGAGATAAACCACTTTGTATAAAATGTTATACAAAACAGTTGTGAAAAACATATCGCATAATAAGCTACTCATACATTAAGCATAAATAAATAGCTATCACCGTACAGAAGTGCCAAATGATAACTCAAGCATTCACGCATCAATATATAAACAACTAAACATGAATATCACTTTAACACAAAGGCAGAAATAGTTAAGAAATAGAAGTACCATTTGTAACTAGTTCTACTCATGAGCTTCAAGCGATAATGATTTATCTCTTCTTAATCCAACATCCACTAAGAGTACAGAAGTGCAACATCAGTACTAGATATTAAACGTAGATATCAATAAATCGTGTTCCATTCATTCATCAAAACCTCCTCGGAGGGTGAAAAAGTGCATGTTCTAAGGACATGTTTTTGACAAATTTCAGGGCCTTCTCTAAATGCATGAGAAGGGTTTAAATACTACTAACTAAATCTAAAAATAACATATTACAAAAATGTAGGATACAGTTTAAATGACCGTCCTCATTTCAGGCAAAAATAAAGCAAAATTAATACTAACATTGAATCTAAAATTAAAACTAACAACTAACTATTTATGTATCTGTTCCTTGAGATCGCAAGCGTTCAGCATTTGCTTGAGAAGAGTCGGCTGGCCGACTTCCGACTTTAACTGTCCTACGAAAATGGAATCAGCAAGAGCTGGTGCCATCTTCTCGACAGAATTGATGATACATTTGAGAGTCATGCACTGGCTATGTGGTTTTACCAAATATGCCCAGTAAGAATCCCAATTCAACTTAGTTAATCTTTTGATTGATTCTACCTTTTCTTGAGCCTTCTGTCTCCAACCTGTTTGCAATTGATGTACATACATACATACCACTTTGAAGATATTTGTGATAAATACAACTGGTTTTAGGATTCAAGTTTTACTTTCTTGCTTCTAGTGTTCTTTCCTACAAATTTTTGGGCTTACAGGTCACTGAGCAATTAGGCACTTTCCTTTTCAACACGTTTTGCTCAGCGATGCGCGCATCAGAAAATGCCTCTGTTTCTTGATCCAGGCTTCCCTGGTGCGTTTTTTTGCCTCTTGTGCACTTTTTGTTAGCGGATATAAAGCTTAAATTTTGTGAGAATAAAGATTCCGTAAGTTCTTGACCCTGAATCTTAAATCGTTTATCTTTGATGTCGGCAATGTCTAGTACCCATTTAACCATATCCGTGTAGGGGAGAATTTTAGGCCTCGCCGCTATCTGGTGTAAGAACGAACAAGATAGATCTGTAATGGATGCCTCAGAAGACCCATGTGAGTCTGCAGTAGCTGTAACCTCCATCACCTTGGGATTCTCTTCCTCAACTAGATTGTACATGCCTTCCCAAGTAGTAATACCATCGTCTCTGTTACAGGTGGTGTCTGTATACAAAGGCATCATTTCTTTGTCTTTAGAACTCGGAGCTTTGCCTTTCTTTCCCATAATATCCTAAATACTGGTTTGTATAGTTCTCTATTCTCCGTTCCTGCAGTTTACAAGTGAGGTGAGAATAATGATAAGGAAAAGTGATTGGAAAGCTTTAAATGCCGAAGACACATAAAATATACCACCTTACGTGAAATGGCTCTTCGATAAGGACAAAATCATATTTCATTAACAATTGGCAACTAACTCATTAATTAGCATTTAAAGCACATAACCAAGTCTTGGTTTATGGAAAAAGATTTCTCGAATAATGAGCCCGAAAATATCTACGACGAAGCGATTTTGCGATTTGCTTCCCAATATCGCAGATCGCAACATTGCAATATCGCAATATCGCAATATCGATGGAGCGTAGCATATGACAATTATCTGTTAATGAGTTTTCTACGAAATGAGATTTGCGATATGTGCCATTGCATATCGGCGGTTTGAGGATTTTCAACGTAAGTGATATTTGATGCATGCGATGCAATGGAGTTTCGCATCGCGATCTCGCAATCTTAGAATTCCGCTTATAAGGAGGTATCCATTATCATTTTTGCGATGTGATATTTCTTAAGGAGTGATTTTATCCTACCTTATCATAAAACTTAAGCTTTTTAAGATTTTTCAAGGGTATTATCCTAAGTTTATGATGGTAAGTTTTATTGAAAAAAAAATACAAGCATGAATTGATTTTTTAAATTTTTTGACTAAGGGTCCCCACTTATTTAGTATTAGTAATAACACTAAATAAGAAGGGGGGTTGTTGCTAGCCACAACACCTGCTCTGATACCAAATGATGGAAATGTGAATTTGGGGGTTAATCCAAATCCTTTTCCCTTTAAATAATCAATCTTGAGGCCTGTGGGTTATGGCCCACAAAGCCTATTAGAAGCGTTATATAAGGCCTTCAACCTTTGAAATGGACCATTTAACATATATCGGAGCCTTATCACACTATCGGGCCTTTCCCACCATATCGGGAGCTTAAATTAAGCTTTTAAGCCTTAAAACCCTGATCAATACATATATCGGAACACTCGCATATAGCCCTTAAGCCTTAACCCTTCGGCTGCACAGATTTCATAATACACGGGGAAACATACAAAACCCCACTCCGAAACACCTACCGGACTTCAAATCATATGCACCCGCTTTAGTAACCATCGGTGGGTCCGCAGCTTTATTCTATCGCAAGTCCGCAATGCCATTCATCTTCTGATCTCCAATAGCGATTGCTCGGATCCCCGATCCCTCCGATTGCACAAAGCTCCGATCACCGATTGCCACAAACCCCGATCGCCGATTGGCCTATCGGCAATATCACTTATCGACTGTCGTAAGGGTCATATATCGATGCTATTCCCCGGTCCAATGTGATAAAGGTTCTGTCGCCCCTCTGCAACTTCATCTAGACCGTTGATCTGGAAGATCAATGGCTATCATGCATTCTCAGCTGTTCCTTCCTTTCTTTACTTAATATTTCTCTTCGTCGATGGATTATGTGTTAAACACAGTTCTCTCCCATATACCCATTCTCACGTAACATGCATATATATAATATATATATAATATATATAATATATAATATTATATATATATATAATATATATATATATATATATATATATATCAGAATTGAAAAGGAAACATACACACAGACACGTAAGAATCCATAGAATACACATGTATTATATTATAAACAACACGATTACAGCTAAGGCATTTCAGCCTTAGGAACAAACTCCCTCTCGACTACATCTTGTCTGCTCTATATCACTCACTCTATATTCCCTTGAACACGCAGGTTCAACACATATATATAAGAAACATTATTGGATCGGATCACGGAAGGATCCGATCAATCCTCTAGCCAAAAGCTCGAAAGCTCTCACTCCATAATGTATGCATATGTGGCAGAATACATATTGATAATTCTCCTCGAGACTTTTATCCATCTTTTCCCATCTTTAAATCTGTATTAAAATAGATTTTTCCTTGTTTTGCTCCCCTGGTCCACACGTTCCTCTTCGCTCCGCTTTGGATTCCTCCCTTTGATTAAGGGTGCTATATGCTCCTGCATCATGTTCCCACCTCGCTTGAGGTCATCTCTTGGTCCTTGTCAAGTTCCATAGTGTTCGGTAGATCCTCCTTTTGTTGGTTGTTTTCAGGTATATCCTCCATGGTATCATCCTTTTCCTTCTCTGCAGGGCTATCCTCCAATATCTGGTTCGCTTTATCATGCTCCTCTTCTTCTTCTAATATCTTGAACCTATTATGACTAATCTACTTTTCCTCGTTGATTTTCTTCTGGTTCTTTCTCCCTCCTTTACCTCTGATCCCCATTTTGTTAAAGCTTTCAATTTCCTTCCCTAAGGTTTCTTTAATTCTACTCTCCATTTTGTTTAAGGGCAGCCTCTGAATAGATGCCCGTGTTCATAGCATTTGTGGCATCTGAAAGGAACATGCTCATAGTCCACCGCTTGCACCCATTCTTCATCATATACTTCTATAATTATTTCATCTAGTAGAGCTCCAGAAAGGTCCATCTCTATGCATATATGTGCAAAGGAGGTATATTTTCCTCGCATTGTGGCCTCTGATATTTTTAAAAAATGCCCTAGTTTATTGCCTATGGCTTTTAATGATTCTAGCTGCCAATAATCTAGAGGTAGGGAATAGAGCCTTATCCATACCGGCACCGAAGTGAATGTCTCACGCTCCGAGACAAAATTCGTCCCCCAAGGCTGCATATAGAGGCCTGCAGCAGCATAAAAGTATGGTCCTCGTTCAAACACCCTATCTTTATCCTCTATGTTTGTAAAAACTATAGTGAAGAAACCCTTGGATCCAAGGTTCAGATCTATATCTCCCTTGGGTTTCCAATGATTCTTTATCCATGCATGTAAAGCCTTCTTCGTTGGCCATAACCCCATGAATTTACATATCATTGCATAAGTCGCCATGTGCTCCCTATGTGCCTGTAGCACTGAAACACTTAACACCACTCGGGGTGTGATGGTTGCTCTAGGCTTAGATGGTCCAGTTCAATTTCTGGGGTCAGCATTCCGATTATCTCCTCCTATTCGCTTCTCTCATCTAACTTTTTCCTGCATATCTACCTGCCCCTGTTAGCTTCTGCTTTCCTGTTTCCCTCTTCCTAAAAACCCGATTTCAGCATCTGGAGGTTTTTTGAATCTATTGAGACCGCCTAACTGTAGGAGGGAGTGGACCTCCCCCCCTCTTGCCTCTCCATATTGCCCAACACTGTTCTCCTGCTGCAAACCCTAGCTCTACGTGTTTTTCTTCAGCTCCCAGGAATCGGTCATCTCCTCTCCTCCCAACACTAAACACATTATCACAATAAAAACATATTACAATATTTATCAATAATAATAACAATAATTTGGTTAGTTTATAAAATTAATATTAATATGATCTATATAATAAATTATTAAATTATTTTTAATTACATAAAATCTAATATAAATTAAATTAATTATATTTAAATTATTTTTTTGTTTATAGTTTTTTTATAATAACTTTTATTTTTAATATTTTTTAATAATTTTGAATTAAATTTTTATTAAAAATTGTATCGGCCATCAACTCCCACCGTGAACAACTCCTTATAAGTTTGCATTTAAAAACTATTGAGACTAAACTTGACACAAACCAAATGGTTTGTAGCTGATATGTGATATTCGTGAACAACTCTTTATCAAGCTTGCATTTAAAATCTGTTGACACTTGACACAAACCAAATGGTTTGTAGTTAATATGCTATCACAATTCACAATTTTCCTTATAGTGAAAATAGATATAAAAGGTTCGTTGTGAGAACAAGTGTGGATTTGAGGAGAGATAAAGCACCCATATACGATTCCACTGGAAATAATGACGACACATTAAATTGATCAATACGTCATCATACGTGATACACAAACAAATTGATTGATCTAGTGCACAGAATGACGTGGGAAAGAACCAAATACAACTTTTTAAAATAACTCTTAACCCATTGGATTTTAAGCCTACCCTAGTCTTAACCCTAAATTATAATATAGTGAATCATGTGATATAGTTTATGTGCTACGAGTCAAGCCAGATGGGTTGACTTGTAATGATCTTGTGTTAAAATGCAAATATTACTTGTGAGGTGCTGAGGGCCAAGGCTTGGGTAGTGAACGTGCATAAGTCTGAATGGTGGGTTAGGGTTATTAATTATTTCCCTTGCCATTTTCCTTTATAAGTATCACGATTTTTTTGTCCATATTTCTTTTCAAGATTTCCCTATCAAATTTTTACTTATGTGCATGTACCAAGTACAAGTGTCATGTCCTTGAGAAAATAGTAGATTTCATGTGAGAAAAGATTTCTCGTTGCTTTTTTCATTGCTCTGTCATTCAAATTTTTATGGGCATGTGGAGGAGGGACACATCACAATTATTTTCATCTCTCATGTGATCTGGATGTTTCCCTTGGTTGATATGGTTTTTATGACTACAAAGTGCAAGAGATTCTTATGTATCATGGCTAGTAGTGCATATGTATTATTAGTGAAACTTTCTATTGAAAATTCACCCAAGAGAAAATGGGAGTGTTTGAGAGATAAACCATAGTTGAAATGTCCAATATAACTTAATAAAATACCTTCAAAGTTGTATTCCTATTATTGTTTCTCATTGACTATTTTAAGGCCAAGTATTCTTTGTCCTAGGTTATTCCCAAAATACATCCAATAGTTAGACTCTTTTTGTATGCATTGAAGAGAATTGGAAAAGAGAAGACCCCTATGGGATTTTAGCATGAAGAAAGGGAAGATATTCCTTGTGTTTTGTAGGGCAGTGTAAGAGAATGTTATGGTTGTTTGAAGGATAGATGAGAGACTGGAGTATTCCATAATGAGTAGATTGACTACATATGTGAGTAACAGGTTGGGATGAGAGAGAGTAGAGCCTTGTAACCTCCTTTGTGTTGGTGTCAGCATGATTTGATACAATAGTCAAGGAAGGTTTCAGTTCATACAATAGTCCAAAAATATTGGTTCATGTTTTTTAATTAAAAATAGTTTTCTTGGATTTCTAGAAGTGCAGAAAAGGTTGAAAATTTCCCAAACTTTGACACCAAATTCACCTCTACGTCCACCTCGCCCACCTCTATGGTTGCGCATGCACTGTCGAGGTTGCGTACTCATATTTTATAGACACTAGGGGAGTGATATGACTATAAGATAATAATAGGGCGGGAATAGAAAGAGAAATAAACTAATGGTCAAAAATTGAGAGCATGTATGTAGATAAAGAATGAGCAATGAATGGAGCTAGTGGGAAGGAGAAATATTACCAAACAAAGCTTCAGGAAATAAAATTCATGCTACCCTTCTAGGACACATTAGGTAACAACAATAATACATCTAACTATGAAAAAACCAATAATTGAGCTTCCAAAAGTAAGGGGGATCGAGATAGAGAACACAAAAAGAACCGCCAGTAAAGTCATTTTCCTTGGCCCAAGGATCAGGCTGAAGTGATCCTTTTGCATACTCCAAAACAACAGTGGAATAAAAAAGAAAAGTCCCAACCAATCCACCAACAAGCAGATGATCGACTACACTCATGAAGCACTAGTTTTACCCACTCCGAGAAGACTCTACCTCAGGAGGGACAAACCTACAAATTCTCAAAGAGATAAACACCGCTACCAAAGCTCAACAAATGTCTTCATATTGATCCAAAACTAGGGTTGAGGTGAAAAAAATCACTGGAACTATGGGATAATTGATTCTCAATGGAAATATATAAATCTACAGTGATAGACCTTCCTACGTTGGAGAGAGTAATAATTCATCACTACTAACCCTCTACCTTAGTTGTTTGGTAGCAAAAACTAGACCAGATATAGAAAGCACCACATCCATCCACGTTAAATTCATTCGCATGCATGTGCATGAATGTTGCTTGAGGTGGTGGGGTGGCAAGCTTGTCCCCAACGCCCTACCCATTCGTGCTTCCAATCCTCATTGAGAAGTTTTTATATATTAAATATTAGAAAAAATAATTTTCTTGTAATTTTAATTTTAAAATAATAACAATAATTATTTTATTACAAAAACTACTCCATATAATTTTAAATTATATGGATTATGGATCTGGTCATATTTTTATTATGGTGTGGACTATGGAAACCAATCATGTTTAGTCTATTTGTCTATGGGATCCCACAATGTTTTTTGGGAAATTAATGATATTAATGCAAAATTATTTATTTAATAATATAAATATTTAAACATTTTTATATAGCTTATCAAAAAAACTATCATGCACATTTAGTTTAAAGGAGATGATTGAGTATGAAAATTAAGTATGAAAGTTAATTGTTTTAATTTAACCATAATTTAAATTCATTACAAGTAGAAAAAGTGATTGATTATTAAAGTTATTTCTTTCAAAATTTGGTAATATTTAACAAAAATTTAGAAATGTTGTGTAGATGTATTTTCATTTAAAAAGTAAAGAAGATTGTAGTGACCAATCCAGGGGTCTAGATTAGACTAAATTTAATGTCAACCAAGGTAGGTAAACTTAGAGGCACGTGTATAAAATCTATAGACCTAAAAGGATCTCATCTACTTAGATAAGTGTCTACTGTGACAGGCTACAACACTCTTTTACGAGAGATTGGAATATGTTTCCTTTCACACTTTAAACACTCAGATCATCTAATTTAATTAATTGTTCTTAAAACACAGCGTGTTACTAGTCTGATTTTTCAATCCTCTTACAAGGATATCATTCACAAAAACTCTTTCTCGGTAACACACTAAGCATCCTAACAATCAAATTCATGAAAACTAAAAACTCTTTTAAGCATACTAAAACTCAAATGCATGAAAGCAGAGTCCACAGAGATACTTCGAAATTCAGTGCTCAATTAAATCTTTTACAAGATCTTGTTCAATAATTTAATAATTGAAGTTTCAAGCTATCACCGTGAATCATACAATAACACTCGCAAGAACTTATAATTGAATTAATTAATTCACAAGCAAAGAAATGGCATCAAACACTATTCAGATCTGAAGTCTAAATGCTATGAAAATGAAATGAAAGTATACCAGTCCCCACGTAGGGCTCATCCACGCATTGATGGCACACTTAGAAAACTTCAGATGATGAAACCGTTAACACATAAAACACTGGAATGATGAAACGCTGCCTGTGATTAAAGTCTGGAAATAAATTACATGCAAGAACAGAGTTCTGGTAACAATACAATACGCAAGAACAGAGTTCTGGAAAAAAATACAATACGCAGTCTTAAGTCTGCTCAAATCTATTATCCTTCGTTCACTAACATTCCTTAAGGTTTACAATCGAATGTACATACATTATCACACAGATGTTTCTGCTTTTACAGTCAAAAGGGCGATTTTTGTTTTTTTTCTAATCTTAACTGATTTCTAAAACAAAACGAAATCAGTTTAGGTAACTTTGGCTTTTTGCTGCTATTATGACCAAAAAGGTTGGGCTTGACCAGCATTGATCATATATCCAGGAGCTCCAGATGTGACGTTGAATAGAGCTTTCACTATGTATGTACATCCGTGATCACGTCCCTATCCTTTGTTTTGATTTTTCTACCATGCCACGTGTCACAACATAAACCAATTACAGGAAGTCATGACATCCCGTAATTTTGTTGAAAATTTCTAATTTTTAACATAAAAATCCACAAATTAAACTTAATGTAAAATAGCAATTATAATGCTTAATTGATCAATTTCAATGGATTATGAGGGGTTTATGGGAGAAAATGATAGATGAATGATGGATTTTTAGGAGAAAAGGATGGCAATAAAATAGTACCAACATCTCCCCCAAGCTCAATGATTTAGCATGTCCTCATGCTAATCCTGATGTGCTCCCTTTATATTCTGTTCCTGCTTGTGCCTCTGCCACTTGTAACAAGACATCTATACTCTTCTGAACTTGGGCATTCTTCTGAACTTGGAACTCATGTTTCAGATTCTTATATTTTGCTTTGAGAGCTTTTTCCTGAGTGTACCATTTTGTCGCCCATTTGCACATTTCGGTTTGTTCAGTCTTAATTTCTTTGATTTTCTCCTTCAGTTTCTCATTTTTCTACTGAGTCTTCTTGCTCTGAGCTCTACACATTTCATTTTCCTTCTTTATGACCTTCTCTAACATGTTTTCTTCCATCAATTCCTCTTTTAGCTCTTCAATTTGTTTCTCTAACCTTCTCTGTTTCTTGTTTGTAGGTGTTGGCTCTTTCCTTTCTCCCTTGTTACTCTCGATTTCCATTTCTGCTTCCTATTCTGGTTGTGAATGAGCACTGCTTTCAATGTCCATTGGTGCATTTGCATTTGACTCTAGTTGATCATCTTGTGTTTGGTTCTTTTGTATTCTCCTTGATCTTCTCGTATAAGTAGTGAAGATTTTGTCTTGTTCAATTTTCTTGGCAGTTTCTTGCCTCATCCTTCTTGTCCTTACACTACTGCTGGGTGGAGGAACATTGCTTGACTTACGCTCAGGGATTTCCTTATCAATATCAAGCATAAACTCGGTGCGCTCTTGTTGTTCCTGTTCATCTTCTCCAATTTTAATTTGATTGGCAATCAAAAATTCTTTCCATGTTTTTCCTCTCCTCTGCAACTCAAATTAGAATTTTGATTAACCCAAAATGATACAAACTCTTATCTTCATTACCCTTTTGTTTCTTAATGGTCTTTGACATTTTAGTCAAACTTTGTAAGAGAAAATAGGGCAGACTGATGGTGCATTGGCCTTTTAAGTGCAACAGAAGTTTTATGTGATATAGGTATACTATACTATAACGTCCTTCACATGTAACAAATTTCTGAATAATGTATACCATTTCATCCCATAGGTGAATTAGCCAGCTTCTAGGAACACCCTTTTTCCAGTTGACAGAGGAAACCCTTGACCTAGACATAAACTGAGTCCATGATTTTTCCTTAAATTGTTTGGTTTTGAAATATTTTTCCCCTTCTGGACTGATTCCCAATGTTTGTGCTATGGTATCCTCTGAAATTCTAAAAGAGAAGTTTCCTATTAATGCTTTCTCTCCATTGAATTTGAATGCAAACTACTTTGTCACTTCTTCATTGTTTCCATTGAATTTCTCTAGAAAAGATAACTAGTGTTTTTTCCCTTAAAATCGTGACACGGCCATCATGATATTGTGAACTATCAAATGTTTCAGGCTCTGCTCTATTGGTCATTTTAAAAAAAAATCTTTGTTCTAACCCTTTTGTTTATGCTTAACAATTCAATCAGCGTTTTTCAATGTGTTACCTCTTTTCCTGCGTTCCACTTAGCCAACCTGGTAACGCCCTCGATTCTTAGGGTTTCCTTCTTTAATTGCTTTGGCGGTGACCTGGTTAACATCCTCGGATTATGGGCGGAGGTAGAAACTCATGGTAAGCCTGTTTGCTATGCTCTCCCTTTGTAGCGCATGCTGTCTCGGCTCTCTTTGAAAACTCAGAGTTTGAACACTCACATGGTAATGCACTTTATGAACTGAGAGTTTTATAAAGTGAAAACTTAACAGCCAACCTTCACCCAATTGCTATAATGATAATGCAGAGTTGAAGGCACATTCACATCATAAAGACAGAGGATCGGTACTGATTTGCATAGGTATAATCATGAGAACACCATATACATATAAAGAGTGTTGTAGTGATGATAACAGGTATATGTTTCATGAGCCGACTTGGGTCAAAAGACTGTTTTATAACTCCCACATTCAAAATGAACGAAATCATTTAACACTTGTATTTCCAATGATTTACCACTTGTCTTTCCAATGGAACGACTTATCCACTACGTGTTGGTACTTGGCCGATTGAAAAATGATGGATCGATGACAAGGTTTGAAGAGTGGTGTAGGAAAAGGTTTGAAATTCGTAGTAGGAATATGGCAATAGGCTAAAGTGTGATGGGAAATGATAGCAGAGTGATAGCAAAATTGAGTAGTTAGGAATGTTACAAGGGTGATGGGTATAGGGGTTTTTGAAATTGATAACAAGCAATCATAATCATAATTTTTAACACTAAAATAATTCAAGAATTTTAAATTTTAAAAATAAAAATTTCACCAATACATTACACTTGTTGGTTGACAATGGTTGATTTGGCGTGCACAGGTAGGACTGATCTTCACTGTCCAAATATGACTGGTCTTCACTGTCCAAAACAGGTCCCTTTGAAATGAAATTGAATATAACAGGTCCCTTTAAAATCTGAAGAACTCCGAAGAACTATGTTTGTGCAGCTTCTTTTATCCTTGTTGTTGATGTAGCCTTGATGATAAGCAACCTTTGAAAACTTTGTTGAAGTAGCCTGTTGTATCTTGAATGCAGTCTTTAACAGGTCCCTCTGATATTTGTTGAACAGGTCCCTCTAATATTGGTACTGGTAACAGTCTTCTGAATAGGTCCCACTGCATATTGCTTGAACAGGTCCCTCTGATTAGGACAAAAACAAAAACAGCTCTTTTATTGAAATACTGAAGTACTGAAACAAATTCTTTGAAGATTTACAAATGAGGAGATGAGATAGGGAAAACAAAATGTTGATTCTTCTGATTCTTCTCCCCCACTAAAGCTTTGACTTGTCCTCAAGTCATTATTGAAGTGAGAAAAAAAACAGTAAACAAATAGAACAAGGAATTCTTACCAGCCAAAGGATTGGTTTTCTAGTAAGAATTCTAGGTTAGAGTGTGCCAGAGTCTG
>APFE031364541.1:0-76543 GCA_000404065.3 Pinus taeda
TTGAAGGATTTGATGTATAACCTTGAGTGGTTTTTTCCCACTGATATTTGCTTGGACATATTTTTTTTATTCATTTCCATATTTCTGACTGTTTGATTAAACCATTTAATATTGCAATTTTTGATATCTTTGTTTCATAGAAATCTTTAATCTTGTGGCTCAGGAGTACCTATAGTTTTCATTGATTTTGATTCATTGCCATATTTCTGACTGTTTGATTAAACCATTTACTATTGCAATTTGTGATATCTTTGTTTCATAGAAATGTTTAATCTTGTGGGTCGGGAGTAGCTGTAGTTTTCATTGATTTAAACATTGAAAGCATAGTTCTGTAGTGCTTTTATAATATTCCATTTGGTAAGGGTTAGTTTAATCTAGTCAAATCTTTTATGTTTTGGTGTTTTTTTGTTATATTTTTTTGTTTAATTCGTTGAAAATTAATAAGAAAGAGTTAGAATCACAAGTTTGAGTTGTAAAATCTACATAATCTAAATCTGCATAATCCAGATGTGTGAGTAGAAGGAATTTTTATAGTACTAATCTATTTATCTATTCAAAAAATTATTTTAAATAATGCAAAATCATAATCTTACTGAAAATTATAACCCCAAATAAAAAAAATCCAAAACACAAAATAATTAAATTGCACTTAATTAAAATGATTTTCAAACATGTGTACAATGTTAACAGAGTTAGGGATTGTTCCTTAATCTTATTTTTGAAGGAAAAAGGTCTTTAAACCTTTGTGCAATGTTAACACAATTCGGTTTTGTAGATCCTGATTCCTTAGGCCCCTATGTCAAAGTAAATTTGTCTGTAGTGTAAACAGAGAAGGCTCATATATAGGGTCATTTTATATATAGGGATTATCCACTGCACTTCATGCCTTCGCAGACCAACCCTTCCTGATAGCTGTAGTACCAGTACGAGTCTTGAGAATGATCTGTCACGCATGAGATGTTGTCCTCTGACAGCAGAATCAAAGTAAACAGGGGTTTTATGGTATGCAAAATGATACAAGAGTCTCACTGGTTCACGGGAAATCCTCACAACCAAAAACAAAATTTGTTTCCAGTTAAGATATTGATAGATTCTTCATTGATCTTAACTGAGCTCAGAATTTATGTTGTGATCATGATTTAGTTATAGAGATCATACCCTGTATAGAATTCTGGTTTTGTAAAACACTTCTAGGGCTTGCATCACATTTTGAATTGGATTACATTCTATCAACAATTGTGATTTGTAAACTTTACTGTTCGGTTTACAATTCACATGTCTGATAATCATTACCATGGAGGAAGATAAATGGTCCAGGATTCATGCCGGGACCTCTCAAGGGAATAATATCAACTCCAACACTTTGTATTATTGATAGTCACTAGACTCTAATAACCATTACCTTGGTAAAAGAGAACAGTCTAGGATTCATGTTGGGACCTCACAAAGGAATAAGTCATTGAAGTGGAGGTTGGATTCACAATCACCACATGGTACCTTCGTAAACAATGTCTAAGTTAATTTGGGTTGCCAGGATTTGTAATACATTTTTATTTGGGAATTGAAATGGGTCAGCATGGAATCAAAGTCTGAATCACTGATTCACATTTGTTGGAGAATGATAATATAGAAGTCAAACTGCCAACCACCACTGGAAGCTCATAAATAGCATCGAAGGTGTTTTGTCTGGAGGATTAATAGAAGTCAAACTGCCAACCAACACTGAAGCCCAATGTATTGCTCAAAGGTGGCTTATTTAACTCTGAATTCCTTCTAAACGTTCCAAAAGTTTTCTACCAATTTCAATAGTTTCCTAAAGTTAGTTTTCCATAAACTTAAGAAAGGAAACATGTCTACTGGCTCTTGGGCATAATGTTGTGTAGTGGCAATTATGGCATCGCTGTGTTGTTCAAGTTTTCTGTTGGTAAACAATGTCTTGCTTTCCAGATTTTTGTGCACTGACTATGCAGCCTATAGATGCACCATAAAACAAGTTACAACAAATATAAAGCAGAAGAGTGTTTTGCCTTCACACAGCTGCTATGTAAACATCCAGCCAAAAAAACATGCCAAGCCCCAGACATCCATACAAGTTGAAAAGAAATAGGGCTTTTTGATAACACAGTAAAGCTCAAGGAAAAAAATACTACCATATATTTCTAGATTTTCAGTCAATACATGGTAATATAAAATTCAAGCTTCAACAAATAATTTGGGCCTTGCATCTTCAGACAATACACTCTAAGCTTATTTATCCAACTTCGTTTTTTTCTTGAATCAGGTGGCAGTAACACTAAGCTACATTGAGTTAACAACAACAAAATTTTACATTGAATAACACACATTCCAAGTTAGCCCAAGGCCTTGTGCAGCAATAATCCCCGAATTACCCCTTTCTAACAAGAGACAAACAAATAATCATGTTTATCAAGGATAGCAAATGTAGGAAATACATCAACTAAAACATGCAAGATAAATATAATGAATGTTAGATTTTTTGTTAATCTTCACATATCCTCTAGACCTGCATCTCCTAGAAAGCAAGGTTTTGCCTTACTATCTATGTAAGGAAAGTTGAATAGTACTTTAGGAAGGTTAAATGACCCTTGCTTTATGAATAGCCCTTTAGGAAGAAAAAATCATTTTAGCCTTTATCTATAGAGAAGTATTGAATACATTTAATTAAATAATAAAAAATATATAATGAGGCAACAAAAATTGTCACAAAAAAAGACTGACAGAGGAGAATGCAACAGAGAAGACAACATGATAATCAGGCAACAACTTGAATAGATAAATTGTAGTCACACTCTGTAAGTGTCGGAGAATTCCAGATAATGTAAGGTTGACTCAGCATTTTATTTCCAAAGCACTGCAATTCTCTATCGTATATTTTACTCTCTAATATTTGTCCACTGTGAATACATCATTCTTTTTGCTAAAATTAAAATATTTCAGTGGATGGTATGTCTTTTATTGTTGTACATTCATGCTTATCATAAATTTGGAATTCCAATTGCTGGCACTCTAGTGTTGCGAACACAAGCTAATATCTCTCTTGATCACTGAATTTTTCCAATTATTGATACAAAGTCTAATGGTATGTTATAAGGAGAGGCCAAAGACTTTAAATTTCAGGTTGGACCTCTATTTGAAAAAGACAAGCAATACAACAAACACCCATGCAAATAGAAGTCTCAAAGTACACCAGAACCATGGCTGTAGCTACTTGACTTTCTCTTTTGTCTAAAACAGATCTGGTTGTAAAATTAAACAAACATGGGATTTCATCCGGAAGCTGCAAATGGGAATTCCATTATTGAACAAGATCATTTAACATTCTGGAAGAAGATGAAGTCAAGCATACCATATGAACTGCTAGAATCAACAAATGGGAAACCAATAATCACAGGACTCTTACTTGTAGCATTTTGAGCATTAATGATCAAATGATTCACATCAGCAGTGCCAAAACACCAAAAGAAAAATGGGGCACACATGTGTGAAAATAAAGCTATAACTGTGAGATTTGTCTGAGGGAACTTCACCAAATAAAGAGGAGGCTCCTAATATGTGGCCAAACACAAGAATCAATTGAAATTCAAGTTGTTTAACATTTGTGAATATCAAGCTGTCATCCTAAGATATAGCTGAGGAAGTTTTGACAAATAAAGATGACAACATAAGATGTGGCCAACAACATCAATCACTTCAAAAAATTGTTAGAGATGCTAGCACCTGTTGAGGCACCAATTCAAAATGTACATGCATTCATCGCCTTGCTTGCATTACTAGCCTAATCTTATAACAGTCTGGTCACTTCGTTTGAAATAGAGCCCAGATCGCCATAATAATGCAAGAGAAGACATGAAAGAAATATCCAAGGTTGATAACAAAAAACACAGTTTTCTTTCAGCAAGTAGGAACAAGAAGTTCGAGAAAAAGGTTGTTGATCTGAAACGAAAATGAGATTCACTTGCAATTATATTTTTTGTTGCTAAAATAGCCAGGTATAATTCATTTATTGCAAAAAGCAATGGCACCACACCAAAGGAGCATTGGAAAATGTTTTCAGTTGAAAAGGAGGATAAAGCAAATGTGGCAACCTACTTCAAGTAGTTTGAGCCTACTACTTACATCAATGCTCCACCGATTGGTGCCCTTGCATTTTTCTGTGGTCATCCTTCCTAGAAAGCATGTGAAAATTAATGTACACCAAATTCCTCTCACAGAATTGAATATATTTGTACTCAAAATCTCACCCCAATGAAAAGCCCAAATAAACTATGCACCTGGCAAAGTGCACAGGCAGGCACAGTGGATGTAGGAAGCTTGCAATGGCGGTGGTTTAGGATTATCTGATTTTCATGGCCTCCATGGCTAAGTGGGTAGTACATAATCAAGCACACTGGATGCAGGAGCTTGAGTTTGCAATTGTAATGGCGGTGGTTTATTGTATTTTTTTCAACTAAAAAAAATGTGTTTGAAGCAGTTTTCAGATATATATAATTTTGCTTGAGATTGGACCGCCTTTGGAGCAATTTTCAGATATATATAATTTTGTTTGGGATTAGACCTCCCTACTTAACTATTAACCATTAAACCACGTCCTAAAAACTATTGAAGATGTCTGAATGGCTAAGTGATTCATTATAAATCTGGTAACTGATTACGATGCAATGGGAAAACACCTTCAACGTCGCTCGAACCTACGCCCAAATGGAGACCTTGAATGTATCTGTTTCACCAGACATTGGGAGCTGCCAATGCAGACAATTTATAGCAGCACGGGGTGGGATTCGTATGCATGGGCCTTCCGGGCGCTCGCCAAAATGGTGGATGTCATTGTTCACAGAGTATAATTTACCTTACGCCTAGGGCACAGCCTGCTGGGATTCAGCACCGCGAGCGGACCTACGAGGTGAGCAAGCACTGTGAACAGGAGAAATGAATGCTCGAGAGGACCTGTTCCAGTTGTGCGAACGGAGAAAATGAATGTTTGGCGCAAGGGATCGTTTGAAATTGTGCGGGTGTTGGTTACCAGCACAGCGGGTTCCAGCTCGGAGGTGGTGGGGCAAAGAAGCGTTAATTAGTGTTATATGTTATCGATTGCTTTACATAGTGTTATATGTTATCGATTGCTTTACATAATGTTATATGTTATCTATTGCCTTACGGCGTTTTCTTTGCAACGTCTGGTGCAAATGCTAGTTATTCATAAACTAGAAGCATGAATCAATTGTCTATATTATGTATGAATAAAGTATTGGAGGAAATGAAAGAATGAGTGAGATATTATTGCAAACATAGAGTAATGGAAAAATATGACAATGAAATGAAACAAATATTGAATCAAGACAACAAAATCCAAAGCTCATGCAAGAACTAGAAATTTGTGTTTTTGGAGTTGGTGAAGGGTCTCTTCCTCAAGTCATGATCCCAGAGGGAGGAAGTGAGGCCAAGACAACTACTGACAACCTTATGGTGACCCTTTTTCTCCTTGCTAACCTTATAACTGAAAGAAGGAACAAATGGAAGCAAATTAACATACAACCAATCTAATCTATAGTGTTGTAATGGAAATGCATCTACTTAAGAAAATGAACAATTAAACTATGAATCTATGCTAGCATACATGTACAATAAAGAGGAGCGTTGGCTACTAGGGTTGGGTGCTAACCCAAGAGCTTTAGCCCTCTAAGTTAACTCAGTGATGCCTCAAAACAAAACTCATTCTTATTATCAAAATAATGGATTACATCAAAAACTGTCACAAATCTTGCAGCTCGAAAATAGAGTAGAGTTTTACAATCAAAAATCCGAATCCTATTGAGGTCCTAGGCCTCTCTACTTATACATCTAAAGGCTCCAATGAATTCCTTAAAATTAGGAAGCCTCGGCTCTCAAACTCAAGATAAACTGGTTCTTTGTCTTCACTTTCTTAGTTGCATTCTAGTCCTCATGATTTGGTTATTTGCACTCCGAGCTGATGGAGGAATATTCAAATGGAGGGGTAGTAAATGAAGAAGATTTTCCTCATATAATTCCTCGCCCTTCTCCCATTCAAGTTTTTACCAAGGTCTTTGCCAAAATTCCTTTGTTTTATCCTTTAATCCTACATTAAATGCACATTAGACCATAAAGAAATTTATCCAACTCTAACTCATCTCATAAACAAAATATAATCAAAAGTATGCAATAAGTTGTGAGAATAGCTAGTTTGACTAATCTAGGAGGTGAATTAAGGCCCATATAATTACCCAATGATGAGGCTCATCAAAAACACCTCCTTTTTCACTCGGGACTGGTTCTGACACTAGAGGTGGAAGAGACTAAGAGGTGGCCTCAGGTGCTCTTAGCATGGGGTCAGTGTCTTTGTTCCATGGCTCCTTCTCTAACTCCATGTCTATCTGTTCAATAACTACTCAATATGCCAAGCCATTTCTCGATCCTATATCTGTTCATTGTCTACCTGAGTTGTCGATGTTCTAAATCTTCAACCTGCATGGGCATTGTTTGCTTTGTCATTCCACCATGCCTTTCTTCTTCCTCCTATTTATGCTTTTATTCTCTTTCTCTTCTTCTCATCTCTTGTCCCTCCTTCAAATTCTTCTCCATCTCCTGCAACTTTAGTTATGATACCTGCAAGCTCTACTTTTTCTCTTCCTTTTCTTTGTTTTTGGTGTCCTCTGCTTCCTTTTTCTTCTACTGCCAAAGCTGCATGCATGACAATTGAATATACTTTTACTCTGCAACTTTGTTCTCCCTGTATTATGTTAGAAACTTCCTCTTTCCATGGTATTGTACTAGATTGTTTCCTTCTAATATTTCTGCTGGACTTGCTTCCATGTTAGCGTTGACTACCTTTCTATGGACAATTGAGTGTTTACATATATTGGAAAGTTAATGGGCACTTACTCAATTGTGTCCCTAGTACTTATTTTAGTCTTCTTTCTTGAGGCAGATGTCTTTGGTGCCATGGTACAATTATTGTTGGAGAGAAGTGCTTCATGAGTGTGGTACCTATGGGATAGAAAGGACACTCATGGAAGGAAAACATTAGTTCTTAAAAATCTAACTTCACAGCATGATCAAGCAACAATCAGGACATGTAGTGAAAGGGATTGCACAATTTTGACCAACAAGGGTGACTGACTGACAGTGGGGACTGCACACTATGCAATCCCAGCAGTCAGTGTGAAAGCTTGATGACTGGAACTGCGCAATGTATAGTTCAATGAAGTGCAGAGAGTGGGAGAGACTGCACATTGTAGAGTCTTAGTGACCAAGCTAGGAGACTGGCTCTAGAAACTACATAGTATGCAGCCTAGCGCACAATTTTAGAAGCCAAGGTAGAGGCCTTGAGGTGCTAGATTTTGAAGTACATGCAAGTGAATGTGATATCCAAGCAAGGGAAGCCCAAATCTGCCCAAGGGGAGTTTGAAATCAAGAATATCTAGAGAATGGTGTGTTTCTAGGTGTAGATCTGAGTGAGTGATGATGCATGTAAATAAAATGAGTGTGAGAATCAATAAAATAGAATGAGAACTAAGCATGTGGAGAGAGTCGCCGCAATGACAACTGTTAGTGAAAAAATATGGTAATGCATGCGACATTTGGGAAAGGAAATGAAAAACTTGAAACAACACTTCTATAAGATAAAATAAGTTAATGCTAGTAGTCGCTCAACAAAACAAGTTAACCAACACTCTCACAAGATAAATAAGCAAAAGTGATCGAAAAGGCAACAAAAGACGACAAAAGAAAAACTCACCCGAGAAAGTGACAACGATGCTCCGAAGATTGCTTGATCTCCTCGGGCATGCTAGGGCTTGATGATAGAGTATACAAATGATCTCTAGAGGCATCTATTACATCAAATTGAGAAAAATTAGAATTCATGACAAGCATGCCTGAGATCAAGGAAAAAATTAACAACTAGAGGAAACTTCTATAGATAGCATTGTGCCACCTTTGGAAATCCAATAATAGATCCCTACTTCCTAGGGATGCTTTCTTTATTTTATGGGAAAATATACCATTGCATTTACCGAAGATATTGCACAATTATGAGAAGCACTGTGCAACCCTCTAGCTTATGCACTAAGCAACTTCTAAGCATAAAGACGTTTGCACAATTTCTGGGATGGCCTTGGCTGCTTGTCATGCTTTGTGCAATTTCCTAGCTGAAGGCTAGCTATCAGCTAGCTCTGAACGATTCTGGAGCTAAAGGCTCATTGTTGGTTTGTACTGTGCAATTCTTGAGCTGAAGGCTAGTTTCCCTTAAGGATTGCACAGTTCACTAAGGCAAGCCTGGAACTAGGTTGAAACCAAGTCAAGAGACCGACTTGTGGGTTAGACAGTAAAGCATATAAGAAACACAAGCCAAAATGAAAAATATAAAGCTTCATTAAAGCACAAGTACATGGGTCAGTGCGATATAATTTGTTGTGATTTTAGGAGGGAGGCTCCAAAACGAAGCATAGGTAACATTTTGGAGGGTGGTTGTAGCCGCTACAACACTTCACCACTTAACCCGATTATGGATGTAGTACCCACCATTCCCCTTTCTTGGTTTAACATACAACAAAATTATCATTTATAATTGTTTCGATCCATGAGAAAGGTAATATATAGTTGCGAGTTAAAGATAATCAAAGTCTTAGTTTTCATCTCTTAGTGTTGATTTGTTGCCATTAGGCCTGTTTAGTTCCTCAACAAAGTTACTTACTTCACCTCTTTGTGCAAGAAGCCTTTTTATTCTTCACCCTTTATTTTTATTTTTTACATAATTGTGCTTAGGTACTTATTACTTCGTTGGGGAAGAAGAGGAATCCCAACTTACTGAAAGAAAAAGAGGTTCCTCCTTAAGCGATAGTTATATATACATCTGATATTGATTTGCTCGCTATCGATTTTTCCCCTTTCCATTCTCTACATCATTGGATTAACATGAAGAACACAAAGAAAATTCAATACCATGTTAAGGAATAGGGATGCTAAAATAAATGTGGGTGTCATGGTTCTACTCAAGGATTTCCTCTTGAATTTATCATATTTTTTTTTGTACATTACTTGACTTAAGGGATTTCCCAAACAAAGAAGGAAAAATAACATATAGCCAATTGTTTCGGACATCATAATCATTGTTAATTTCACCACATATGCTTTTCGAGCCATGCATGAAGGATCACACATGGTATTATTTATGTACATTGACCAAAATACAGGAAAAGGAATGAGATATGAAAAAACAAACAACATGAGACAAGGAAAGAAAATTGTAAAAAGAGAGGAACATAGCCTAGGGCTGCTACTGGAAGTAGTACCTAAGATCTTGGCCATTGACGAGATGATGGTTAGTCCTCCCATATAAATATTTGTGTCTAGAAGAATGGTGGCCAAGCTCTTCAATGATGGTATAAGGTCCAATCCAAGATATTGATACTTGGTGTTCCTTCCTTTCTCTTCGTGGGCCTTGTCCCACTTCAATACTAGGCTATTCATACCAAATATTTTATTCCCTACAAACTTCTTATCAAGCAAACACTTGATTCGATTCTAGTGTACAGAAAAATTTTCTTTATATTTGACCCTTTCTTCCTCAATTTTAAGAAGAGTATCTATCCAACTCTGAATAAGGAGACATGGTTGGCCTTGAGATTCCTGAGAAAGATACAAGGCCAGAAGGTGTATGTTCGACAGAAGGATATCTTCTTTTCTGTATACAAGGAAGTATGGATAGGTTTTCAGATATTTTTTGGGAGTGACATGGTCAGCCCATGGTGCATTCACCAAAGCATTATGCCCATTATTTTAATTAGAGAAGACAATTTTCTTGATAATGCAAATCAAGTTTTTGTTTTTGGACTTAGATAAATTGTTTCCCTGCAGGTATTAGTTTGATGCATGCTTTAATACAACACCATTTTCTAATCTAAACTCATAAATCTTTAACAAGGAAAACTAAGTTCCATTATCAAAGACAAGCAATGTAGGAACGTCGAACCTAGTTATGATGTTCTATTCGAGAAAATGGATGACTTCATGATCATTAACTTGCCTTAATGGAATTTATTTGATCCATCGAGTAAAATAATCAGTTGCAGTTAAAATGTATCACTATTGCTTCAATGAATGAGGAAATATTTCACTAATAACATCCAATCCCCATTGTTGAAATGGTTCCTCAACTATTATGTGTACTAATGGGGTGGTTGACTTATGATCACAACTAGCACCCCTTTGACATATTAAGCACTTTTAGGCATAAGAATGAGCATCCTTAAATAATTTGGGCCAATAGTAAACGACCGTCATCACCTTATGAGTAGTGGTATTCTTGTGAAGTGTCCACATGCTATTCCATTGTGAAGGCATTTTAACAACGTTTTTGAATTTGATGGCTCTAAGTATCTAAGGAGGACACTATTGTGGTGCTTTTGAAAAATCACACCATGTATAAGTTGATAAGATAAATATTTAAGGTGGACTTCCCTTTTTTGTTTGCTTAATAAATGTGAAGGAAAAGTTTTGTACTCCAAGTATTGTCATATGTTTGTATACCAAGACGTGATTGTACTTGTGGGAGGAACTTGCTTACTATTATAGATCTCTATTTCCTATTCTGATTGAGAAGGGTCTTCTTTTCGTGAATCCAATGCTTCGATTGCAAGAAAATAGAAACTATGGAATTTGATAGTGTGAACTGCTTGAACTCAAGATCATATTATTGCAAGCGCATAATCCAGTGAGTCCTCCTTTCACCTGATTCTTGCTGTACAAAGAGAGTTCTAACTACTGGATGAGGCACATAAATAATCATGTGAGCTTTCAAGAGGTAAGGCCTAAAATTCTTAACCACTTTGTAAATTGAGTATGATTTCTTATCAATGCTAAGATAATTCACTTTTCAACCGTGTAAACCAACACTCATGAAAAATATACGTCACTTAGTTTCTTGATTTTCCTTTGGTGTTAACATGGCCAAAATAAATGTGTCATAAGAAAAAGTATATAGCAAGAAATATTTTCCAAAGTATGGACAATATAAGGCTGGAGAATCAACAATGGTTTGTTTAATCCAGAAAAATGCATCTTTTTCCATTTTGTCACATTTATATGTAGCGTCTTCTTTATCATCTCTTTTAATGGTTTGAAAATATGTGCATAGTCAAAGATGAACTTACGTAGGAAATTGATCTTCCCTAAGAAAGATTGCATTTCTTTCTTCTTTATAGGAAAAAATATTTGGGCAATAATTTTTACCCTTTTTGGCCAACCTTTATTCCAATCTTAGAAATGATATGTCCTAAGATATTACCTTCAGACAAACCAAATATGATCTTTTTTTAGATTAAATGAAATCCCATATTTGCACCATCACTCAAAAATCTACTTTAGATGACAAATATGATCTAATCTCTGCTTTGAAAACATGGTTTTTTCATCGAAGTAGATGACTACACTTTGACTGATCAATCTATGAAAAAAGATATACATGGCTTGTTGAAATGTAGCACAAGCATTGATAAGTCTAAATGGCATGCAATTGAAAGAAAAAATTCCCCACTTTGTCTTGAAAATGGTCCTTAATAGATCTTGATATTCTACTAGCACCTGATTATATCTAGAAAACCCGTCTAGTAGCAAGAACATATAAATGACCCAAATATTGTATGGAGTATCTTCTCCAGTGATGACATGGGGTGATTCTCTTTGTCTAAGTCCCGATTGAGGTTGCAAAAATAATATATAGGTGTATCTCACCAGACTTATTTCTAATCAGAACTAGGTTTCAGAAACTCATGTAGAATGTCAAACTTTAAAAATGATCTAAGCATCGAAAAATTTCCTTAATTCCTTTTGAATCAGGGGTTCAAGCCTCGAATGATTTTTATTTTTTTTTCTATTGAAACAACTTCACCCTCCTTTGATAGGAATGACATGTTGAATGATGTGTGTATCATAGTTCTTTAGCTCATCATACGCCCATATAAATACACCCTGGTATTGTTTAAAGAGACGAATTAATCTTGTTGTTCTTGAGGAGAAAAACATGTACCAAATTTCACATACTTCAGACCTTCTTTGCTTCCTATATTGACTTGTTCATGTGACAGCGTTGAGCTTTGAGTCTTTGTATTCATTGGTCCTTTGAAACAGTTTTACAGCTCATAATGTTTCTCAAGAGATACCACACCTTTGGGCATAGTATTACCCTTGGATTCTTGGAATGCTTCTTGCGAAGCCTTTTCATGCTAATATTATGTAATAGCTGCATCTTTAAACACATCTAGATTGTCCATGAAGTTAAGTATCCGATGTTCATCATTAAACACACAAAAATTAGTTACATTGTTAGACATAGATGGCTTATAAAGAATTTCTATATAAAAGAATGTTTTAATGGTGACATTCTAGTAGTTGCACTGACTAATGTATATGTGGAAACATTAAAAATTATAGTAACATCACTAATATTAAATGCTTTAAATAATGAAATGAGGCATTATACCTCTTGTTGATAGTTTCTCAAACTAGGTCAAACACATTGAATGTCATTTTGTACCTGACAGGTAATGATCTTTGAATCACCAATTACCTTAAGTACCTCTACCTTTATTTATATGGCTTTCTTTAACCCCAAAACGATTGTTTCATATTTAGTAGTGTTATTTGTGCACTCAAACTCCAATCTAAATGACAAGATATACCATTTATTCCAAGAGTCAATGAGAATACAACTGGATTTGGAATTGTCCTGGGCCTTAGAACCATAAAAAAAAAAGGTCCAAATATTAGTAGCTACCAAGCTCGTTCATATACTAATATTATGTACATATATGTTACAAAGTTCATTAGCACAAGTTGGAATACAAGGAAGGAGCTCCAACTATGTATCTAATGGTACGAGTGATGGCTGCACTTGATAATGCTCATGATCAACCTCTAAGAAACAATTTCCAAAAATAATATTTTCAAAGTTGACTGGCTCATTATGTCCCTCAAGCCGTGTCACAGTATATTTCATTAAATATTCACTTTCCACTTGAATCTAATTGTTTATGCCCTTGTAAGGAAGCCATAAATTCATCTAGTCTATTGAGAAATACCCTTTTATTTTTATGGACCAGTCTCTAATCAGAAGAAAACCATAGGCTCTTGGAATGTACACAATTACAATATTGTTGTAATGGTGAAATCTATGGCCAGATGAAAAATGAATGATAGCATTATTAAGTGCAACAATTTCCTAGACTAATGACTTGTCTAGCTATATGATTTAGGCATCAGTACTTTCCCATTTAGCGTTAATATTTTTGGCAATAGATAAAGGCATAACATTTGGAGATGCACCCGAATCCACAAGAAAATTATGGACATTATAATTAAATATTTCAAATTTTAATAGGAACAGGGGGCAGAGAGTGTTAGAATTTAGATTAACAACATTGACTACAGAATCAAGAATTTCACGAGACTTTCCATACATAAATTGAGAACCAGAAACTTCATTACCTGTTGGAGGTTGCGACGCAAATTCTTGGATTACTAGTTCATGTTTTCCTGTTACCTTCATGAGCTTAAATATTGAGAGGTTAACATGAGCCCTTTTCATATCCTTGATAATAATGTAATTAATACTTTCATTCTTAATAGGGTGTGTTGAAGTGTGGGCTGGTGTAGCTTTGTTGGAATCTTCAGGAGTGGTGCACTTATACTTATTGTTTGTGGAAGTGTTCTTTGTTTAAATAAGGAATTTCTTGGGGCGGGAGGGGGGTGAATCAGTAATTAAGAAACTCTTTTCTTTTTTATTTATTATGCTTTTAAATTATTTAACTTGTGAGAGCATCAATTCACAAAAATAGTGAACCAACAATATTTCAAACACACATTCAAACAATAATCACATGAGCAACACACATTTGACATAGTGTTATTTCACAAAAAAAAACCAATTTGTGGTTTGTTTATGATGTAAATTAAGCACCCACTTAATTCCATATGTTTTTTTGTGTGCACACGCTCAGAGGAGGCACTGATCCCCTTTGGTTAGAAACCACCAAATTTCCAAGAGACACCAACCTCTTCAGTATGCAGGCACCAACCTTCTCTTTCCACTGCTTTAATATTTCATACAAATTTCAAAATGAAAAAAGGAGGCAGACAATTATACAGATAAATACCAACAATGGTTGTTCATGGATTTCAATTCTACATTCTTCTTTCTGTCTTCACTTGCAGTAGATCTCCTCTCGCTACTTACATCAACAATTCCTCTGTGCTCTACCTTCACTGTCAAGGGTTCTACACTGAGTACACTTCAGCACTACCTTTGAAATTCTTCAGACAGTCCTCACGTTGATCTTTCCATTGTACTACACAGTGTCCTCTTAGGTGCTTCAGCCTCTTTGCTTCAATTCTCTCTATCACAACACTACACTCTCACACATATGCTCACTCCCCTCATTTTTCCATTGTTAGTGATGGGTTTTGTTTCACTGAGGCATTCTGTAAGAGAGAGTCTCTCCACTTTATACTTTAGTTGCCAATATGTACTTAGGCATGGATTTAGGTTCTACTCTTGCATCTTTTGATAGTTTCTTGTCACACTACCCAAACCATAGATGAACCTTGTAGTTCTTTATATTCTGATTGCACAGAGCTCCTATGATGAGAAATTAATTCTCAAGTGACCTACACACTACTCTGAGAGTCCTGTGCTTTTCTATTTTTCAACAAATCTTGACAGTCCACAAAGGTGATTATTCTGTTCTTATTTACCACAACCATTCGTGCATGCAAAGCAGTGGATTGCTTCCTTCATGCTCTCGAGTTCATCTCTGTTACAAATGTTGTCATCAGTTTCTTGTTACAAAGTCTTCCACAGGATTAGCCCTTTTCAACTACCAACTCCTTTGTGCCTACATTCAATTTCACAAATGTTGACCCATACAGTCTTTAATTCGGTGTACTTCCTTTTCAGAGAAACTCCATATCGCAACTTCACAGTGGTGCAGTGTTCTGATATCCTCAGCCACTTGGTGCTTAACTCCCTGAGCATTTACTGTCTAATATGACTGGGCCTGTGACCATCAACTTAATTCCATATCAGAACCCCCTTTTTATTGTAACTTCTGTGAAGCTCTAATGGTTTCTTAGCTCATTCTGCTTAGCCCTTATTGCTTTTATCGTCATAGGACCGCTGCTTGTGACTGCTAGTGTAGCACATAGGTTCCAAGCCTTCAGACTCCTACCAGGAGACAATATCCGTTTGAATTTTCTCTACACCCTTGGCTCTATGGATTTAGAATAAGAACCTACCCAATATTGGAAGCCCCCTCAATCAGAACTTTTCAATAAACAACTATTCTAGAGTTTTGATATCTTAGTCCTTTGATATACAGAGCTCCTATATGACATCATCACTCCATGTGTCGTATTTATAGAGGTGACATGTTTCACCTTGATTTGGCACACTAGGGCACCCAATATTGTTGAATTAGCCTACCACGTGTCATGTTATACTGTTATGCCATGCTGACATTAGATGACATTGTAGCTTATCAAAACTAATCTCATGTCGCCATGTGTCCTGCTAGGAGGAGAGAGAAGGGGACTCGTCAACCCTTGGATTTGCAAAGAAATCCTCTATTAATTTTTTGGCATTACTCGACAATTTTTATTACTATCAGAACTATTGGACATCGATATTTCTTAAACTACCTTAGTTAAGAAGTTCTGATACTCTGATGTCCCAAACCTCCGATATTCTGATATCACGATGTGCCACTATCTTGATGTTCTGACCTTTTGGGTTTTGATATTTTGATATCGTGATGTGCCCTTTCCCCCATGTACTAACCTCTGGGGTTCCAATATGTCGACGCGTCGATATCTCGAACCTCTAATATGCTGATATTCCTTTCTTCCTAAGGCTTCACAACCCAATAGTTCAGTAGACCATACCTTTTGATACAGGAATCCATTTATGAACATCCACATATCATAGGAAGAATCTTCCATAACACTTTTCATTGGATAGGGTCCGATGTAGGCTTTGATTCCTTTTGTTGCATGGAAAATGACTGTAAAATTCTCTGCTCATTAACTCTTTATACAACTAAACTCACAATTACCATGATGATAATTTTATGGATTCTTTAGTAAGCCTACTACTATGATGATTCTCTACAAGAATTCTATAATTACCATGGTGTTCCATTTGTCCCATCACTATAATCAACATTTTCTGGCTTCTTCAGTAAGCCTACTACTGTGATGATTTTCTACAAGAAGCCTGCAGCTACAGTGGAATTCCTTCCAAACACCCCTTGTTTTACATCAATTCCAACACTTACACAACTACCCATACACGATCAAATTTCAACACTTGCATAGCTACCCCTTTGGCATTGATGGCAACACCATAAGCTTCCCCTCAGGCTAGGCATGGTCTACTCTAATGCTAATCTTCTCCCCCTTTGACATCAGTGGAAAATAAAACTTCCCGAGCATCCCACTTGAACCATTGCAGTCTATTCTCCCATGAGTTCCACATGCTGAGTAACTACCATCACCTTCCAAAATGAAGTCATTTGAAGGGAGGAGTCATAACTCCTATCATCTACCTGATATATTCAAATGGTTCCCTTACCAGTGGCTTGGTAAAGATATCTACCAGTTGCTCCTTCGTGGGTACATATTCAAGTCTAACAGTTTCGGTTGCAACCTGTCCACTCAAGAAATGGTACTTCATAGGAATATGCTTAGTCTTTGAACGAATGAATATATGTTTGAAGATGTTAATGGAACTTGTGTTGTTACACATTATTTGGATGGGAACAGATAACTCTACCTGTATATCTTTCAAGGTTTACTTCATCCATAGAATTTGCATACATCAAATAGCAACACCAATATACTTGGCTTCAACAGTCGACAGAGAGATGAAGCCTTGTTTGTTGCTGACCCGTGACACTAAGCATTTACCCAGGAAGAAAGTTGCACCAGAAGTACTCTTTTTGTCATCAAGACTTCCAGACCAATCTACATCCATGTAGGATTTTAATTTGAAATCTTCGCTCTTAGCATACCACAATCTATATTTTGTTGCACCTTGAAGATATTTGAAAATCTTCTTGACAACAACAAGATGAATCTCCTGGGGAAAGGACTGGAATCTGGCCACAATCCCCACTTCTTGCATGTTTTCCAGCCTTGAATTTGTCATACATTAAGCTTCCAATCATTGACCTATATTTTGTCTGATTTACCGGTAGTGTTTCATATTCTTTGCACAATTTGCAACCTATAGTCATGGGTGTGCTGACTAGTTTGCAATATTCCATTCAAAATTTCTTAAGGGTTTCCTTGAGATATTTAGATTTGGATATAAACACTCCTTATGGGGACTGAGTGATTTTCAAACCTAGGAAGAAGGATATTTATATGATCATGGAAATTTCAATCTCTGTTTTCATACATTTTGCAAATTGATGCCCCAACTATCGCATATCGCTACCAAATGTTATATCATCCACATACACAACTACTATGAGTAGATGGTCGCCTTCATATTTTACATATAAGTTACTGTCAATTGTGCCTTGCTTAAACCCTTGTAGATGAAGGTACTTATGTCGTCTTTCAACGTACCAATCTCTGGGGGTCTATTTTAATCCACAAAGGGCCTTCTTTAGTTTGCAAACAATCCCTTCATGTAGATGAGTAGAAACCCTTATGGATTCTCAATGTAAACTTCTTCTTCTAAATCTCCATTGAGAAATGTTGACTTCATGCCCATCTGATACATCTTGATATTATTATGGATGGCAAGAGTAAGAAATATCCTTATAGATTCTAGTCGAGCTACTAGTGCAAATGTTTCTTCGAAATGTACCCCTTCTATTTGGGCATACCCTTTGTTGACCAATCAAGCTTTGTTCCTGATTACTTGACCCTGTTCATTCATTTTGTTCTTGAAAACCCATTTGGTTCCAAGAAAATTTTTCTCTCTTAGCCTTAGAGCAAGCTCCCATGTATAATTATTTTTAATCTAATCAAGTTCTTAATTCAAATATTTCACCCAAAACTTGTCTTCACTTGCATGACATAGGTTCTTTGGTTCTATCTGTGATAGCAGAGCCTAATTTTCGTAACTTGTACTACCCAAAAGTTTCCTTTTGGTTTGGACACCATGAATTTGATCTCCAAGAATATGAATCTCAAGATGTTCCTTTTGTACATACCTGGCAGGTGTCTTTGGCTTTGAAGACATGCTTGCTTCCTCACCTTCATTATCTGAATCTATTTCATTCAGATCAATGGACCTCAAGTCTGAGCTTTCTTCAACATTTGAGTTCATATTACTTTTAGAGGATTTAGGTTGTGAACCTACTTCATCTACTATTACATCGATGCAATCCTCAAGATTCCTCGTCTACTTGTTATAACACTTATATCCTTTTCTTTGAATAGAGTATCCGATAAATATTCCTTCATCAGTGCATGAGTCAGAATTCCCAGGGTTGTTTTCATTCCGTTTAATGAAGCACTTTCTCCAAAACACCTTGTGGTGTTTAACTGATGCATGTATTACCTTCCATAACACATAGGGAGTTTTATCACAATTAGGCCTGAGTTGAGTTATGTCTGATAGATATACTGTTGCCCAACTGCTTCTTCCCAGAAGTTGTGAGACAATCCTGCTTCATCCAACATTGCTCTAGCCATTTCATGGATTGTTTTGTTCTTCCTCTCTACTACTCCATTTTGCTAAGGAGTTCTATACATTGAGTATTGCCTCATAATGTGTTGCTGTTCATAGAATTCCTCAAATTCTCCTGAGGTGTACTCTCCCCTTCTGTCTCATTTTCTACTTGATCTTTAAACTTCTTGAAATGCTTGAGTGCTTTTGATTTTTCTTTTAAGAGAACAATCCAAGTAGCCTCGACGAAATCATTTATGTGTAACATGAAATACCTCTCCCTTTTTGAGGTTTTTTCTCTAGTTGGGCCACAAATTTCTGTGTGAATGAGCTCCAAAGGCCTGGATGAGGAGAACTCTTTTGATTTAAAATGAGTCCTAGTCTTCTTGCCAAACTGACTTGACTTGCAGATTTTGTTATTGGGAGTTAAAAGTCTTGGTAATCCTCTCACTTATCCCATCTTTCTTATTTTTATCAAACTAGCAAAATTCATATGCCCAAGCCTCTTGTGCCACAACTATGCTTCACTCATTTTGATCAAATCATAGTTGACCCTGGAATCATCAAAAACATATACATTATTGTGGGTTTTGATTGCTTTTCCCACCTATTTTCCATTCTTTATGATGCATATCTCATAGTCTTTAGATTGAAAAGTCACATCCTAGCCATTGTCACACATTTGGCTAATACTACGAAAATTGTGCTTGTGACCTTCTACATACAACATATTATGTGCTTCTATTTTTTTATCAAACCTGACTACTCCTTTTCCCTCGATTCTTACTAGAGAATTGTTTCCAAAAGTGACATTGATTCCTCTATCCTTTTCCTTAAGCGACGTAAATTTTCTTTTGTCTCCAGTCATATGTTTGGAACAACCACTATCCATATACCATTAGTTTTCTTGATTATGATATGATAAGGCAAGTCGACATTGCATGCTCTTTTTAGTCTTTGGTTTCAAACTCCCTTTATCATTTTGGATAGTTTTTTGTCTAAAATTTTGGGACTTAGACGAGTATTCAAACCTGCTTCTACACTCACTAGCTTTGTGCCAAAAATTATTACATTTGAAGCATTCTACTTCACTTAGCAAGGGAGAGAAGGCATTTCAATTTATGAGAGAATAGTTTTGAGATTTGGAAATTTGATGCATATTATATATGGTATTTTCATCTCTTTCAACTTTGATCCTTCTACAATCAATGGTTTTATGTCCAAAGATATGAAACTTATAGCAGTGACCATAAAACAAATAGGCATGCTTATTGTTACAATCATTATGATATTGTGCAGAAAAATACATTGGTCGTCTGATTGATTGGTTTGTTCTCCATTGACGATTTCCTCTTTGTCTAGCTTCTCTTTTGTCCTCATTAATTATTTCATGATGCATCTTCTCATGGATCTGTGATACTTCGAATCTTGGGGACTTGAATTTTATCTTCCCAATAGAATATTCTTGTGTCTTAGAGTATCCCATATCAGGTTTGATTCGTGAGAGTCTTTCACTATTTAGGATCTAATCTAGTCTCCTTGTTCCTTCAACAAATTTTTCATTTAGACCTTTCTTGGTCTTTTTTTTCTCAAGATCAGTTATTAGAGAGACAACCTCTGCTTCAAGACTCTGGCAATTCTCTTCCCATTCTTGAACTGAGTCTTGAATAACCTCTTATTTTCGTTTGGCCTCCTCCAGCTCAACTTTCAAAGATAGAATATCATATTTCCATATTTGTGGGATCATTCCCCTTTTTAACTTGAGAAACTCTTATTTCAACTGCTTGGTCTCCTCTTCTAATCTCTCACAATTTCCTTGTTTTTCTTTCAATAAAAGGACTATATTGTCCTTACTCTTTATAGCTTCTTTAAGATTTTTATTTTTGATAGGAAAAGTCCTCATTATCATAGTTATCCATGCCTTCCTCTGCACGTTGTAACTATTTATTCAACTACTTATTTTTATTCTTCACTTTATTTAAATCTTCGAGGGAACAAATGAGTTCTCTTTGAAAGTCTACTACTCCTTCTTATTCCTCTTCAGAGTCCATAATACCCTGTTTTTGGAGTCTGTTTCAAAATCCATAAGAAGATACTTATTTGATTCATTCTCTGATGAGTCTTCATGGTTTGATTATGGTGTTGAGATATCCTCTTTGGAGTAGAACCCCTTCTTCTAATGGGGCTTTTTCTTATGATGTGTCTGAGACTTGTTTCCAAATTCTAGATCCTCATCCCATTCAATCTGTTATTTATTAGGGAATTTGGAAGAGAAATGTCCAACTCTTCCATAGTAAAAACACTTAAAATGAAACTTCCCTTTATATTTTCCTAACCCATGCTTTTGTTTTCTAGCTAGTTAAGCCAACTCCTGATTAGATTCACAACTGGAGCAGTCTTGATGTTATTTGTGCTCCTTGTCCTTTCTGGATATTTTGAACACTACGTCCTTCAGTTCATATTTTTATATTCCTACTCTCATATCATAAGTTGTGAGAGTACCATGCATTTGATCCATCTTGAGATCCTTTAAGTTAGCCATTTCCTCAATAGACGAGATTTTTTTATTTAATATCATGGGTAGAGATCTTGATATTTTTTGAAAAATCATCTCTTCCTTGAATTCTACACCAAGCCCTCTAATCATATTAGTCACTTCATCAACTCTGAGGAAGTATTCTACTATGATTTCATTCTTGGGCTTTCAAACCTCATTTTGAAGGTCTAAGTTGCGCCTGCTTGACGTTGTCATCTCCTTGATGACTCTAGTTAAGATTTACCCAAACTTCCTTAGCATACTTAAAATTCATAAATTTTACAAGTTTTGACTGACAAAGACCAAAAAGAATGGAATTATTGGCTTTAGCATTGTTCCTATATAATTTTTCACTATCTGCATCAGTGGGAGAAATATTAGGGGCATTGTAATCTGTTAGTATTGAAGTCCAAACATCTACTCCCAAGGACATAAGATATTATTCCACTCTCACTTTTCAAAAATCATAGTTGTTCCCATCAAATATTGGTATTCTACTTGTGTAAGCCTTTTGACTCTCTTTCCTAGACACAATTCCTTATAATATACCTTCCAATATTTAAATTGTTTCCGAAGGAACCTGCTCTTATACCAATTGTTGAAATAAGGAATTGTTTTTTTGGGGGTGGGGGGTGGTGAATCAATAATTAGGAAACCCTTTTCTTTTTATTATTATGCTTTTAGTTCATTATTATATTCTTTAACTTGTGAGATAATCCATTCACAAAAACAATGAGCGAGCAATATTTCAGTCACACATGTTCAAACAACAGTCGCATGAGAAACAAACATTTGACACAATGTTTTTTCATGTGAAAACTCAGAGGAAAAAACCACTAATTTTTTGTTTGTTTATGATGTAAATTAAGCACCCATTTAATTACATCCATTTGTTTGTGAGAACCCAATCACTGGAGGCACCGACCCTGTTTGTTTACCAATAACCAACTTGCCAAAAGGCACCAACGTATTCAATATGTAGGCACCAACCTTCTCTTGCCACTGCTTTACTATTTCATACAATTTTCAAATTGAAAAATAGAGGAATAGAACTATACCAATAAATACCGACAATGGTGGATCACAAATTTGACTTCTTAATTCTTCTTTTTGTGTTCACTTGCAGCAGATATCCTCTCAATGCTTACATCAACACTTCCTCTATGCTTTGCCTTCACTTTCAAGGGCTCTACACTGATTTCATTTCAACACTACTCTTTCAACTCTTCACACAGTCCTCATGCTCCTCTTGCCACTGTATTACACAATGTCCTCTCAGGTGCTTCAACCTCTCTGCTGCAATGCCATCTATCACAACAATACACTCTCCCCTCATTTTTCCATTGTCGATGATGGTTTTGTTTCACTGAGGTACTATGCATGAGAGAGTCTCTCCATTTTATCCTCTAGCTACTAATATGTACTTAGGAATGGCTTTATTTTCCACTCTTGCATATTTTGATAGTTTCTTATCATAGCGCCCAAACAGAGGTGGACCTTGCATTTCCTCATAGTCTAACTACACATAGCTATTGTCCTACGAAATTAATTCTCAAGTGACTTTCACACTCCTTCAAGAGTCCCATGATTATTTATTATTCCACATATATTTACAGTCCAAAGAGGTGACCATTTTGTTCTTATTTACCACAACCATTCGTGCACACAAAGCAGTCGATTACTTCTTTGATGCTCTCGAATTCATCTTTGTTACAAATTTTGTCCTTGGTTTCTTTTTATAGAGTCTTCTGGAGGATTATCCCTTTTCAACTACCAAATACTCTATGCTCACATTTGATTTCATAGTTGCTGACCCATATAGTCTTTAATTCTTTGTACTTCAGTTTCAGAGAAACTCCATATCACAACTTCATAGTGGTGCAATGTTCTAATGTCCTTATCCACTTGGTGATTATCACCCTGAGAATTTATTGTCTCATATGACCGGGCATGTGAAAATCATCTTAATGCCATATTAGAGATCCCTTTGTATATTAACTTCTACAAAGTTCCAATTTTGTCTTAGATCCTTCAGATTAGCCCTTACTGCATTTCTCATCATAGGACCACTACTCGTGACCACCAGTGTAGCACATAGGTGCTAAGCCTTTAAACTCTTGTCGGCGGACAATCTTCCTTTGCTACTACTCTATGCCCTTGGCTCTATGGCTTTACATGACCAAGAGCCTATCCAATATCATAAGTTCCCTTAATCACAAATTTTCAATAACTAACTATTCTAGAGTATGATATATTAATCCATTGATATTCTGAGCTCTGATATGACATCATCACTCCACATGCCATCTTTATAGTGGTAACATGTGTCACCTTGATCTCGTACACTAGGGCACCCATTATTGTTGAATCAACCTACCACATGTCCTGTCGTACTGATACGTCATGCTGATGTCTGATGAAATTGTAGCTTACTGAAATCAATCTCATGCCTCCATGTGTCTTGCTTAGAAGAGAGAGAAGGGCACCTCTCAACCCTTGGATTTAAAAAAAAAAACATTTGTTAATATTGTTTGGAATTATTCAACACTTTTTAGTATGATCGAAACTACTGGACATCCAGATTTCTTAAAGTGCCTCAGTTAAGAAGTTCTAATACTTCGGTGTCCCGAACCTTCGACATTCCGATATTGCAATGTGCCACTATCCTGATGTGCTAACCTTTGGATTTACGATATTTTGATATTGCGTTGTGCCATTTTCCTAATGTGTTGACCTCTGGGGTTCTGATATTCTGATATGTCGATGCATCGATATCCCAAACCTCCGATATGATGATATTCCTTTCCTCCTAAGGCTTAGCAACCCTATACTTCAACATACCATATATTTTGATCTAGGAATCCATTTATAAACATCCACATATCATAGGAAAACTCTTCTAGATCACTTTATGCAATGTAGGATTTGATTCCTTCTACTGTGTGGAATATGACTGCAAAATTATTTTCTCATTGACTCTTTGGACAACTGAACTCACAACCACCATGATGATCATTTTATGGCTTCTTCAATAAGCATAATACTATGATGATTCTCTACAAGAATCCTACAATACCATGGAGTTCCATCTAGCCCATTAGTGTAATCATCATTTCCTAGTTCCTTCAGTAAGTCTGCTACTATGATGATTTTCTATAAGAAGCCTGCAACTACCATGGGATTCCTTCCAAACACCCCTTATTTGACATCAATGGAAACACTTAAAAAACCACCCATACACCATCAAATGTCCAATATTCTTATGAGGAGGGGCACTTTCATACTTAATATACAAACTCCCAGCAAGATGGTAGGTGGTAAAATCCTTCTCAATAATTTTTTTTCAAGCTCTTACCTAGAAATAGGTCCTTTTCTCCTCAAATTATATCGCTCAGTTTTTTTCTAAGGAGGATCTTCACTCACTAGTTGTTAATCAACACTTTGTTTATCAATTTTATATATGATGCCAAATGCATTAGCTAAAACCCCAACACCAAATTTTTCCTCAGTCATAGTAGATTCATTTTCTTCCTAAGTTTTCTCAAACTACTCATCTATTAATAAACTATCTACAAAATTAGTCACCATATCATTCATGTTGCTTTTTCATTGTGGACATGTCTTCTTTAAATGCTTCTCTCGATGGAAAGTACAGAAGTTGTCCATGCCCCAATTTTCAATATTAAACACAACATTGGAACTCTGAACAGATTCAACCAGTTGATTAGTGTTATTCTTATTAAAGAAAGGTGGCTTAAAAGACTTACTATTGGTGGTTTCCTCACTTAACCTTCTCTTAAGTTTAGATACTTTATTAGTAATTAGCTTCAAATATTTGGCGAAGCTTTCCATATCAAATGAATCTTTTATTTGGCTTTAATAAAAGATGCCATATTTTTCTTACTAGTGCCTTTAGAGCCTATAGAATCTTCAAGGTCATTGATGGCCCCAATAGAATGCAAGTATTTCTCAACAAAAATCACTTCTGTAAAGTTCAAAGCCAATGTATCCTTTGTAACTCTTTTTAACAAATATGGAAGCATTGGTCAGCAAGGCAAATGTGTAATAATGTTTGGTATTAGAATCATGTGGTTGAAAATATATGTGTAACTTATTCAACAAACAGGTAAATCTTTCATTAAAATATTTTATTTTTTCCTTGTCCCCCATCTTAATATTCTCAATTTATTTGAGAAACATGGAGAGAGTTTAATCATCAACAAATTTATCTAAGAACGACTCCTTAAAATACCTCCACTTATAGATTGAATTAGGTAGAAGACTATGGTACCTAATTGATGCAATACCTTCTAGAGTGTATGGAAAATGTATATAACAAAACTCTTCGAAACGTACCTCAAGCATTGGTAGATGCATGTAGAAATCATCAGCATGGTCTTCAAATTTCGTCTTCTTATCAGGATCAAACTTTGAAAGTAGATTTTCCAGGTGCTTAGGAAGATGATGAAGATTTCCAGGTGATTAGGAAAATGATGAAGATTTCCAGGAATATCAAGTGACCCTTAGGCCATCCAATCCAACTATTCATCAGCCATATCTTCTTCCTCCTCCTCTTCACCATTTGATTCTAAAGAATCTTATCCTTCACCACTCAAATTTTCATTATAATCGGGCTCTTCTTCTTGTATTTACTATTCTTTGTCAGAAAATTGAAAATCCCTCATGTCTCCTTCCAAATCCTCCTCAATAGGTGGAAGGTCCCCTTGTTGATGTGTTCCTTCAGTAGGATCAACTAACTCTTTAAGGGTTATAATCACCAAAAATTCCACCGAAGCAATTAATATGTCATGGCAAGTTATTTCTTTCTTTATTGGCTGATGTGGTAGATAGCAGTGATAGGAAGAAAACAAAGAGTTCTTTCATACTAACAAGTAAAAGGCCTAATTATCTAGAATTTATTATAAGTGACTCTGAAATCATGTTCTAGAATTAAATGAGAGGACTCTCCTAACTCAAGAATATGAGTTGGGGTTGAACTTGGACCATTATTTCCTTGCACAGTAGTATCTTTATTTGGATGTGGTGAAATATCAGCCATATAAAGGTTTCCCTCCTTCTAGTGCAAAAATGTTGACAATGTTTGATCCCAGCAACATACAGGGGGTCTCCTTGGTACAAAGTCCCAATTAGACTTCACATCATTTGGTATAGGAGTCTGATCCAGAAATGTGGCCCGGCTACCATGTACTTAAATATTTTCCTTGGCTTCAGTAGTTAACATAAGAGAGAGAAACATGCATGTACTTTTTGAATGAGAAAGTAAGTATGCCTTGTGAAATTTTAAATTGAATAATGTACAAGGTTATTTTATCAGAAGGAAAATAAAGTGAGTCTTTAGGAAAAAAGCAATAGTACTTTTTCTAATAAATACACATGCACATACACATTTAAGAATAATTAACCAACTAGTGAGATAGTTCACATAGAAGTAAAGACAATTAAAACAATTACAACACACATTCAATAAGATGAGAACCAAAGCTAATGAAATAGTTCAATTTATTTAGTACATGAGAATGCAAACATATACCACAGACATCCAATCAATAGTATTACAACATTTACAATATATGCATGAAAGTGTGTTGGCTCAATGAGCTTCAAATATTAAGTGAAAGTTCCAAGATACATTGATACAATGAAATATCACTAGCTCCAATAATTGAGCATTAAGCCACTTCTAAATCTTGAAAAGAATTATCTTCCTCTCTAATTCCTGGTAGGAGAAGCCAAGGTGAAAATTTCTTTGAGTAATGAGGCTTATTTTATAACAATAGGAATGACCTTTCACATTAGGGAGGATAAGTTACAAAGAGGAGGGTCTATTGACTAGAATTGTGCAATGTGAAAGAGAGAGAAGGATAGATCAAGATGGAATAGGGTGCAGTTATAACTGACAAGGAGGGTCTCCACTAGGCCTTAAAAGTGTGCAGTGTTCTCTTCCTATCCTAGAGGGAAGGCTTGCAAAGTAAAAAAAATGTCTAAGTCTGAACAGATGCCACATGAAAAAGCACAATGAGTTAGGGTTGTAATCAAGCATAACACATATTGAGTCACTAAAACTTATATAGGACCAAACACTATGAAATATGTATCAAAACACTAGTTCACAAATGTTATCCAAGTGCAACAAACAAAGTATGTGTCGTTGTGACTCATAACTATCGTTTTGTGGATAGAAAGTGTATTATGTCTCCACAGTGTGCGAAAACTATTCTTGACTATCTGACAACACTTAGAAAGGAACATTGACACTTGTAAAATGTGTAGAAACATAAAACAACGCTTGACAATCAAAAGCAACACTTCACATGGTAGAAGTTAGGATCCAAAATTTGAACATTGTAAAATTTTGGAGGGTGTTGTAGCAGTGAAATCAAATCCACAACAAGATTTGCATCATCAAGTATAAATGAGTTGGAAATTTGGGCCTCGTGACCCTTATATTATCCATTTTTTATTTTCTTCTAGAGGACCATATAGGAGCCCACGAAATCCTTTCATAAAACAGCGAGTGGTGTTGAGATCAATGCATCTTCATATACACCATGGTACACTCCTTTCAATTCATAAAAATTTTTCATTTTGGGCCCATTTCACATTCAGAATACCCAGCAGGTGTGCCTTTCTGTGCTTTTAGATACATATTTTTGAGCATTCCCAGTATACATGTTTTTATATATAGAGATGTTTTCACTTGGGGTATTGTATTTGAAGTTGCAGGTTATTGGCAACTTCCATAGTGAACTCACTCCCCTAGCACTGATCAATAGTGAAGGTATCATTCTCCACCCAGAATGATAGGTTTCCTCATAATATATGCATATCCTAACATCATTTCTCTAAAATTAACCATAATTTCCACCATCTCAACCACGTTTTTTATCACCCTCCACATGCACACGATAAATGTTCATGATTGGTCAATAGAGCTTCACCCTCATGGATTACCCTAGTTTTTAGTTCACCTAACACTATTCATATCCAGGACCATTTTCTTCGGCTTGAGAGGCATTCCATTTGCTTGAATTAAAGATAAATCTTATTTTGGATCTTCTTCACTTTCCTACTTACCATCCTCCTCCTGGGAAACCATTCTTTTTAGATCATGATGAATGCACCACCACATTTTTCACTTAGACTACAATCCATCCACATTGCACTAGATGATCTACACTATCACATCTATTTGACCCACCTCACACTAAGACCAATTAATGGGGCCACCACCCTCCGCAGAAACCCACTTGCATCACTATGCAGATTGTCGTATTCTTGGGGCACTCATCTACATGTTTATACATCCAAATCCACTTTTAAATTCCTTTGGAAAGTGTACAAAGATTATTTGGAAAAGAATTCTCAACCATATTTTTTGGTTAGTTGCCTAGCAGTAGTCCTTGGTCACCCTTGGTTGGAGATTTCTATTTACCCACCTTTTACCCACATCATTCATCGCCATCTGTTCAAGCATCTACCACGACATTCAGAGCATACATCCACCTCCTCTAGAATTCCTACTTATCACCCTATCGGCAGACATCTCAACACTCTTGTTTTGATTGCTGCCACTTGCATTACAACTCCAACCTAGGGCAAGCTTTCTATATCCCTCACATACTGTTAACTCTCACTATCATGGCTTTTACCCATGATGTTACAACATCTTCCTCAGATTCGTATGGATTTCATGTAATAATTTTTAGGTTAGTTAGCACTTCTTTTCTATTGACATCAACACCCATCTTCTAGAATTGTAGTACCTTAACTGCTCCCCACCTTTCCGGGACAATCTCAGGTGACAAAATGGGACCCATTGTTTCCCATTGATTTCACTAGTCTCCCTAACATTCAAAATGAACATAATTTTTCACATCAAGAGTGTATCATACTTTATAATGGTTGTACTTCTCTCATTTAGTCAAAAACTCGTGTATCTTATCGCACCTCTTTCAGTGATTCTTTGTATCTGATGCATGGGGGCACGTAGTTCAACCTATTTTTTAGATATTCCCTTGAGGGTGAAAGCAGTTACCTTCTATATCCAACAACATGTCAACCACTTCAATTCTGCTTTGAAATAACTATTCGTGTATGTCTGTAATATTTTAGTCATAGTCAACATAACAGGCATCGGGCATGTTGTCCTTATATAAATACTCATGTATCAATATTTCTTTAGAACATGGTTTTCTTCCATTTCCAATCAAGATCTTTTATCATATTCATCTCCAAAACAAGTCTCTCTCTCTCTCTTTCTCAAGAATTAAGTAAATCTCATCATCAAAACAACAAAACGTGATGTATTTTGGCTATACGCTTGCTCCTAACCTCATACATCAAGGGGAAACTGTTATTATGAGAAAATGGTACACTTAATAGAAGACACTCAAAATCAATGAGGACTATTGACAGGGGATATATTTTCATCTAGAAAAATTATGGAAGGTGAAAAGAAAGACTTTTCTAAGGTTGAATTAAAAAATTAACCCTCGCGGGTGCTCCAAAGACAAAAATCCACTACATTGCAACTTTTCCTTCTATAGTTGTGATGGTTGCTAGAAGCACTGTCAACACCTCAGGACACAAACTTGCTTGAAAACAAATCAATTTCTTGACATGATAGGATGGCCATTGAGCATTGAGCCCCAAGAATTCTTAATGGCAAGAGGATGGTAGTTGTCATCTCATTTATGAGGCAAACAAGCTCATTAATGAGCCAAAGGAGGGTAGTGTTAAAAATTTATATAAATGCAATAAAATGGAGAGCCAAAAGCAAGAAGAATGTATGCATCATTATGCTACCGAAATTGCTCCAAATCAGTCGATCATACCATTGTGAGGAGAATTCGACCATTTTAGAGAGTTTTTGTTGCTTCTTTGAGAGAGAAAGAGCTTGCAAAAGAGATTAAAAAGGGGAATCCTTGTCGGGAGATATTGAGCACCATTTCTCAATCAAATCCCTTCAAGTGTCTTTGATATTCATTTATAACTATTAAAATACTAATAATAAATAAAGAGGATCATTTTCCTACTCCTTTGTTGATTTTTTTTGCCTCATTGGCTTGTTTTTAGTTGTTTAGTTTAGCTTTTTTTTATGCATTATTTCCATTCAATTCAATTCCTTGTTAGTCCATGTTTAATCGCTAGCACCACTCATTGTTTGTATATTTCCTTGTAGGAAGAAACCAACTACAAGGAAGCCATATTTGGGACACATATATAACCAAACACACCATACAATGATAATGTAAATATTTATTTCGATTACCTAAAAAAAGAAAAAAGAATGTTTATGTTCCTTATTATTCTTAAAAATATGTTAAAGTCTATCATGTGAGATTAGACTCCTAACTTCTAAGAAAATAGTTGCAATCAATTGTGCCCTAGAAGAGGTAGGAACAAAAGAAGAAAAACCTCATTTTTTTACACATTTGAACTGTTGGTTGAAGAAAACCACCAAAAATTTCATTATTGGAGATAAATGTGACGTGTGGAAATCTATCAAAACAGGGTTGCAAGAGATAAAGGAAATATGTTCTAAGTAAAAGGTCAATGGGAGAGGAAGACTTGACCTAACCTAGAAATTAATAGGACACTACTAAAGGGTTAAGGAGGTGAAGTAGAAGAATAATTCCTCTATTTTTTTCCTGGCAGGGAAGAGTTGGATCTTGGGGAGAACTGATGAGAAAAATTGTTCATGGTTGGGAAGAATGTGGCAGCCCTTAATATATTTTGAGGAAGACCTTAGATAAGTATTTGAATGTTGGAATAGTTTTGTGTTACAAAAATTATTTAACTATTTAAGTTATTAGATAATGGAATAAAATTGTATTTATGTTTCTAGGTATTACAAGGAATCTAATGGCAAAAACCCTACTAATGTTTTGTGAGTGATATATATCAATAAGGATGTACGTGTATTGTATTGTTCTATGTTGCAAGAAAACTATTGGCTATAGGGACAGAGTAAGTATTTCTTTGTTGTAGGAAAATTGGTGGCTAAACGTATAGATTAAATATTTCTATATTGTGATAAAATTGGTGGTTGCAAGTACAAAGTAAGTATTTCTTTGTTGACGGAAAATTGGCGGCTACAAGTATGAAGTAAGTAATTCTGTGATTGTGGAGGATTGAGTAAGAAAAAATAACCAAGAACTAATCTTGGTATACACTATGAAAGTGAATATGGAAAAGGGAAACAAAAGGAAAAGAACTAAGTGGGATTAACTAAGTAAAATATTTACTCAAGTGGTAAAGAAGATAGGATCATATTACAACCAATCTTAATAGCGGTTTTCATTATATAAAATTGAATTCTTGGCAAATTGTAGAAATGGGAGGGTCATATACACATATGTACATAAAAATAAATAATCCTAATCAATATAAAATAGAAGTATTTCTAGGTTATCAAGTCTTAGGCTGAAAACGAGAAAAATGGCCTTGTCAATTAGCCATAGATTGTGCAGTCCTTGATAAAATAGGAATAATTCCTAAGGAAGAACCTTCGTAGACTCCCATTATAGGACTCCACTAGGCCTTTGTCCTAATCTTGTGCTTTTTCTTTTACCAAAATGAATAATAATAAATGATAACATCCAAGTATGTAGCCACATTTAAGCAAGAAATTAAATGTACATTACATTTTAAGTCTACAGGGCATACCCTGGCGTGCATGCATGGAGCGATAAAGAAAATGAATTATTAGCAATTCTTCCAACTATTGTCGCAAAATATTATACTATATACAGTAAAAGAGAATAAATGCTATAAAATTCTCTTCTTGAAAGTAAATAGAAAGGCTACGTTGTTAGGCCACGATTCATCTAGAACTATATTCATATTATGAAAACATCAATTAACTAGCAAGGGGGTTCAAAACCAATAATTAAAAATTTACATGCATAGCTATGTTTCAATGCTAGCATTCGACCATTGTTTTTAATAAAATCTCCATAAGGATATACAAGAATATCTTAAGCAAAACCATATATATTGTGGCTCTTTTGGTGGAAACCCTAACTACAACAATTTATATGGCCATGGACAAGTTGAGGTTCGGGAATAACTCATAAAACTTGTAGAAAGGTAATAACGACTTAACACATATAGTTGTCAAAACTGAAGAAGAAAAGAAAAGAAATCACTTAATCCTAGAAGATGCCCATATCAAAACTCAAGCACAACTAGGGAGTCACCTACGAATAAACAAGAGAAAGTTTCTTGGTTTATTTCTATTCATTTAGAAAAGTTCCCTCATAAAATAATGTGAAATACAAGGTAATTGTTATCTCACCTTGACTAGACAAAGAGAAATCCACGCTCTAAGAACCGACTACAAAATGATAATATTTCATAACTAACATGTATATATATATTATATATATATATATTATATATATACTATATATATATTATATTATATATATATATATTATATATCTATATACCCTTTTGAATTTAGAGTAGTTAGGGTTTGAAATTAAAATTAAATTATGTGGAATTTACCTTGAAACAACCATATGAATTGGGTTCCATTGCTAAAAAAAACTTGGAGAACATGGAAATCTTGAACAAAAATCCTTATATAAAGTGAGGGTTTGACCTATAAATACAAATACATATCATTGAGCAAAGAAACAAAGAAACTAGCCATAAAAAATATGAAGAACCTTAACAATAGTTAACATATTTATATATATAGAAAAATAAATTAAAGGGATAGGGGTAAGGGTCGAATTTAGACCTAGGTGTGTAACATTGCCTCGACCTATAAGTAAACTACCTATCGTTAGCATATGAAGAAAGACTAACATAATTCATTGTCCAAAATCTTTAAAATTTGAGGAAAAACCCTAGTTCTTCCAATTTCATCTCAGGTTTGCACAACTTGACTCTCAACCATGTTAGAAACACTGGAAACCAAGACACTACTGAGAGCCGGGGTGAATCAGTAGTGTGGCCAAATTATGCAATTCTTCACAAATTAAAATTTTCAATCACTTCAAAATTATTCATGGATTAACAACACAACTCAACATGTAGAGCCTAACTTCATAAACATAAAGCAAATTAGAAACATATACACAAGACACAAATATTCTTCTTATTAGAAGATTCAAATTGATTACATCACTTCCCCACAATCTACTACTTGTAGGTTTATTAGTTGCTACTAAAAGGAACTAATATCCCTACTAATTTACGAGGTACCACTGAAAGGGATTTCTGCCCCTGCACATTTACTAGTACTTACTAGAAGGGACTCTTTCTTATTCTCATTTACTAGGACCCACTAGAAGGAGATACTACCCCTAATCTGCAAGCTACCACTTGCCCAAACTTGTTTTTCCATATCTCATCCATTTTCAAACTCATGTCACAATCAAATAAATATTGCTCACTACTACTGCTCACCAAATCCACCTTACAAATACCTTCAACAATATTTTATTATTGATAAAATCACCTCCAGCAATCTCTGATTACTGATACAAACCACCATCACCTTCAGCAATATGTCATCATTGAAAAAATCACCAAACTTTATGCACCAGCAACATCAACATCAATTCATTATCTATCTTCTCAAACACCTTTGAGACACCAAGATTGCTCTCTAATTCACCTTTGATGCATACCTAGACTATTATGCATCACAATGTAGCAGCAACCTCTAATCCACACACTCTTCTCTACCATCACACAAATCTGCTACTTGAATTATACTTATAAATATTTTTAGACTTGATATTTTTGGATTGGAGTTTTTATTTAACTTTCCTTCAAATATTTGCACGAATCTTCAATTTTTTCCTTTGTCGTGTTCATTCTAGTCCTCTACATATGTTCACCAAGTTATCAACCTTCAACAAACTCTAATATGTAGTTTTGGGCTTAATTTCTGAGTTAAATTGTTTATTTTATAAATTCTCACCTTTTAACAAGTTTTAGTAGTGCTTCTAATTTTGTTTGTACTTAACTTTGGCTTAACTGCTAAATTCACTGCCAAAACTGATAGTTCTGCCTTTTAGAGCTTAAGCCCCTTTTCTATTGGCACCTTCTTGCTTTCTTGCCATAGGACTAGGTCTCCGTGACTATCGGTTAAAGGCTTCAAGTTCTTAGCTTGTTTAAGCCCCTTCCAAGCCAAACCCCTTTGTTAATGGCTCTACGCCATTGGTTCCATTTCTACACAAAATGATCAAAAGGAAAGTGCTTAGTTTCCTTAAGATTCTTCGTGACTCATTATCCAAGAATTTTGGCGTTAATACCTTATGCCCTACACAGGCTTGTTTTCTTCATTTATGGCTCTATGCCATTGGTCTTGTTTCTACATGAAACAACAAAGGGTTAGGTGTTAGTACTAAGACTAGAGCTCTCAAGCCTAACACTTGTATCTCAAAAATATTTAAACTGCACAATGAACTTCTCTTGGGTTATCTCCTCCATTCTTCACTATCATGTGGGGCCACCACTTGCACTTTTCCTATTGGTTGTAATTGTCCTCATGCCAGTGTGGTATCTCCCAGCTCCCATTGTCAAACACTTTTTATTTGTGCTTTGTTAACAAACCCACCGCGGTCTATCCTATGGAATGAGTTATCCAGGTGGGGTTCTCCCACTACAACAAGAGCCAATAGAAAGGCTATTCAAGCTAAGTTAGCGACATCATCATCTCAATGCGTTTTCTTGGCACATCCCTTATACACACCATTAACAAACCATAGAGCTCCATCCTGTGGGATGGCATCATTCTAACGTCACCTTTGCTAAGTGTCAACCTATGATAGGTGATATGTATCACTCAAACATGGGCCCTTTGGGTACATGAAAGTGCCAGATATAGCTGCCATGCGTCATCCTATGATTGGATGGTGTTGATTTCATCATCCTCCACCATCTGGGTCAATCACATACTGCCACCTGTCCTACCAGAGGAGAGATAAAGGGTCCCCGAACTTTTGGTTTTGCGACCATTTTATTTGTTAATATTTTCTTATCAATAACCACCAATTTCAAGCCATTTCCTTTGTTTTTCTATAGGGCCAATGCTTCATTGCACTCCCTCTTTGTTATCCTCCTAGAATGAACCTCCGAATTAGCCCTTAGGGGGCTAAGTTCTTAGAGTGGGTTGATTTCACTTGTCTCCTATCTCTCTCTGATATTAATACCCTTGTTGTCAACCTTGACTCTTTGGCTTCCAAGCTCATGATCTCCTCTTCACTGGTGTAGATGAGTGCTTGCAAGAAAAATCAAGTGGAGACAACAAAACAATGCAAAACATAAAATTTTATAATACAAATTATGTAACATATCAAGGAGCATTACAATAAATGGACAATAATTGACACATTTATGGAAAGAAAATGAATAATGTATTATTAATAAATGAAAAAGGGAGCATTAAAACCAATGAAGCCTTGATGTTGGAAGCCTCCTTCAAGTGAGATTCCAAGTCCAAGCCTTAGTCTTCAAACAACTTTTCTCCTTTGCAAATGGGTAGCATTTAGGCACAATTCAACACTAGGATGGCAACCAACCAACCAACAACCAACCATTAGTGGATGGTGGACAATTCATTTATAGGGAAGGAGAGGGATTTGAGGATCCATTAAAAGAGGGAGGAGTTCCACATCTCAAGGAACAGGTCCATGGAAATAGGATCAAGGGCTAGGAATGGGAGGTCTCGTTCAAATCTTCATTTACCTGAAACCACATCGTCGTTCTCAATCCTTCTAGTAAGAGAAGCTTCTCCTCCACTTTGGGAAAAAAATTTCTAAAGAGGACCACCATGGATTTGCTTGATAAAAGTAGCACTAACAGTGCTAGATGTGTGCACTGCTAGAGGTTACCAACATGGATTTTCCTAATAAAAGTAGCGTTGGGCTTGCAAAACAAGATTTTTGACAAGCTCTTCAGAATGCTTTCAAGGAAAATTTTCTTCCTTTTCCTCAGGGATATTTTGAGCACGTTTCATGGTGAATTCATTGTTTGTGATAGATTTCATCACTTTGTGACACTTATGGCATTGGTGACACAAAGTGCAAAACTTCAGGATACGAAACTAGGAGAGTGAAAAAAATTATATAATGAACATACCATGTTAGATAAACCAAACATATGACATAATCAAACTCATACCTCAATGTATCTTAAGTGAGGCCATCACTTCTGCACAAGTCATTCCAGATTAGCATAATACATATAATATCAATATGTTAGCTGTAATTTCCATAATCATCATGCATATAGTTGTAATGCATATAAGAACAAGTTAACTACCATTCATGACTAACCAACACACGTGCATATGACTGCATTGATTAACTAACATCTATCATACATGTAACCACATCAAAAATAAAATTAATTCCATACATATAGCCACAATGAATACAAAAACTATTATCAAACATACTTGCATGACCAACATACAACCTATACAACAATCTATTGTTACCCCAAGGTCTAGTGCTGCAACCTCACTCTGATAATATGATCTCCTACTTCATCTCAACCAACACATCAATATCATAGTATACCAACAACATCATGATAACATAACTTCATACAATGACCTCATGCATGACAAACATAACCATCACAATTCATGCATAACATCATGCATCTAGCCCATCTAGTCTAGGTTTTGAAATTGGAAGCTCTAATACCAATCTGTAACCACCCCTCCCACATTTACCCAGTCTCATTGGCTTGCCAATATAAACATGAGATGAGGAGCTACTATGACCAAATAAGGAAGTGGGGCTTAAAACTATAACTTACCAACAAACTAACTAACATCCTACAAGGCTTACAAGAGACCCAAGAGCTAAACAACCACTCCAAGTGCCCAAACCCTGAGCTAGACTACCTTTCTAGTGATATGGACCCATAATCGCATGCATGAAAATGCCTCCATGTAGTTATAGGACTCCAACTGCATGCATAATATTGTAAGGGTGTGATTATGGCCCAACACTTCTAGTTCAAAGGGTGCGATCCTAGATTTTGGGCCACCATTTTAGGCTATCCTCCATAACAGTGACTAGAAATCATTGAGACTTTCTAGAATGATAAATAACATCAGGATAAAGCCATTCATACAAAACTTGATCAAGTACTTGACCTAACCATGCCTATCCATGACAGTCGTTTCGTCAAACATATGGTGAACATGTAATCTATTGGTCATGAATGCATATCTAGATGTAGGAGTCTAAATTTTATCTAAGATTCACAAAGAAGGTCTAATTCCCTCTCATATTAGCTGAAATAACATTTTCTAGTCCTTGAATTCATCAACCATTCATATATTCATCAAACATGTCAACAACCATAGACAATATACATCATATAACCAATATATGACCAACAAATAAACAACATATTAACCATGGAAACTCATCCATAATATCACCATCATAATCAATAAATATACTCATATATCATAATAGAAAATACCTCATATTAACATATGAAAATTCCAACCAAGTCAAGGACTTCCAAGTACCACCCAACTATAGATTGGGTTGAACAAAATCTTTCTTTCGGACAATGACCCCCACACTATATTCCAAGCGTGAATGTAGGATCTCATGGAATGAACCAAAATAAAACAATCCCAAGGCTACTATAGCCCAAGCCACCTCAACTCTCAACTAGTGATCTCACGGTTGGGCATCACTATCACTAACTAGATCGGTCTCTACCCAAGTTGTCCAGGGCTCCAAAGCATTGATTCCAACTACATCTCTAGGAACTAATAAATCAACCCACATCCTCATAGGGCTCTAGAGAATTTGTGCAACCTAGCTCCAAGGACTAATATCTCAACCCACCAAGGGGTCTAGAGCATTTGTCCCAACCTAGGATTTAGGACTAGTAACTTAACCCAAGTTGTTCCAAGGCTTCTAGAGTGTTTGTTCCAACCAACGGCTCCAGGAACTAGTAACTCAACCCATAGCCATAAGGAACTTGAGCACCAATTAGAGAACAATAAGTGGAAAAACCCATAACACCATGGCTATCTAGGAAATGGAAAGGAAATGATAAAAGAACTATCAATCTAAGAAAATATCCATGCCAATGACAACACATAACCAAGTAACCACATGCATGTACCATGAATGCCAAAACTAGCAAGGAAATCATACAAGCAACTTGATAGATGCAAAGCAATCCCATTGTAGATGCTGATCCAAATGTTCCCTTGCACTTTCATGATTTCCTTTGCCTTGTTTCTTCAAATCAAAGTGAATACTAGAGTGCTCCATGCATGCTCCAATATTTCTATAAGTGTGCAAGAGTATAAGAGAGTGAGATAATAGACATAGCTCCAAAACGAAACTGAGAAAATATTACAATGACCAAGGCCATGAATTGATCCTCAGAATCCCTTTTATCATTAAGGCCTCTATTTTATTCATTTTCCTTCATTTCCTGTTCAACCTCCCTCTCATGCAAATCTGTGACCTTTCATCTCCCTTTTATCCTATTAAGTCTGTTTTTTTCATAAATAAAAATACAATTAATGCCACTTTTCCTTTTCCAATTTCCTTAGCCATAGCTAATCAAAAGTGAAACTGACTAGGATATTTTTCTCACCATTCAACCTGGAATACATCTCCCATGACCTTGGTCTTATATTTTTTTACATGGAAAATCAACCATAGGTTGTTACAACTCCCTTGATAGGTTAGTGGGTGGAGGAGAGAGCATCTAGATTCCCTTGTTTCAACCTTTAATGATAGAGCTACAATTCTCATTGAAGTAGTTGAGGGGTAGAGGTGATGTACCTCTAGATTCCCCATGAGATATTGATTGCACGAGTAATTGGTGGGTGGATGCAAATGGTCCTCTAGAGTCCCTATTTTAGCCAACATAATCTGTTTACTCCCTTAAGAACTCATCCTCAAGTTCTAGAATTTGGCTCTAGGGTGACTACTACATGACAAGCTTGGTTGTAGTGTCTCTATTAAGGTTGGGTGGAGAGTTGAGGTCCCAATCTCAGTTACTGATCAAATTTTCTAAGATAAGTGTTAGGTCCCTATAATAGTGTACCTTGTTATTATTATTGTTAGTGTATCCCCCTTATTTTTATTCTTAATGTAGCTCCCATATTATTATTGTTGTGCCACATAGAAGCCCACTATTTTTATTTTTGTGCCCTTACATTATTATTGTTATGTAGGATCTGATTATATTGTGACCCCTTAGACTCCTATATATAGAAATGAGGTCTTGTCATTTTTATCATCAAGAATTGTTCATTTATGTGATGTAAAGGAGCTTCCCCCCTTGAAGAGGCTATTTTTCAAGTCCTTTATCTATATTTTCTTTTGTTTTGTGATCTAGTTACATAACATTTGGTATCATAGAGACCAGAAATATCTACAATGATGCATAAAGAAAAGGACGAAATGAAATATGATATATAAAAAATTTGATACCAAGTGAAACAAATTTTTCTCTCTCAAAGAGTAACAAAAATTGAGCTAGAAGCTAAGTTGGATGGTTTAAAAGTAGACATGGGAGTTTTTAAAATAGACATGGACATGGTGAATGTCAAATTGGAAGGATTGACAAAGTTGCTGCAAGAAAGGATTCCAATTGGTTACAAGGTAATTCATGAAAATCATGATGAGGACAAAAGGAATATGAATTATGATTTTAGAGACTCTAATGTTGGGTTTAAGACCCACGAAATTCAAAAGATCGAAATGAGGAAGTTTGATGGGAAGGATCTGGTAACATGGATACTACAAATGGAGCAATTATTTGATCTACATAATGTGTCATAGAAACAAAAGGTGTGCATTGCATGTTTATATTTAGAAAAAAAATAATTTTATGTGGTAGCAATGGCTTTGTTCTCATAAATCAATTTTCACTTGGATAATTTTTGCGAAATAATTGGCAGAACATTATGAAGATACAAAGAGAAATACCTACTTTATCCAATTGATAACTATCTAACAAAAGGTCTTAATGATAGATCACATTTAGGACTTCCAAATATTGAATATAAAGGTAAATGATATCCCAGACAGGCATTTGATTGATGTATTTATAAGTACTTTAAATTTTAATATCCATTGTGAGGATTTCCTTTGGGAACCTAAGTAATTGGAGAAGGCATTCAAGGTGGCAAGAAAAATTGAAAGAACAATTATGGCAACAAGGAAGTCTAGCACTCATAACTATAAAGTTGGAAATGTTACTGCTCCTATTCTCCCGCAAGCTACAAGGTTGACATCACTACAACTAGAGGAAAAAAAGCAAAAGGGTTTTATTATAGTTGTGATAGAAAGTACATTAAGGGTCATATGTGTGTTGAGAAGAATTATTTTACCTAGATTATTAAGAGGAGGAAGAAAACAAACAAGAAACATTAAAACAAGAGGATCTACACCAAGAACCAGTTAGTGTCTATCAGTCATGTCAGTCACCGGCTATCAAATGTGCTCTTACATAGTTATTTTTAGGGTTTTAGGTCAAATTTAATAGTTTGAAAGAGTTGTTCAATAAATAAAAATTGACCACCGGTTAGGAAGGTCAATATCTACTATTCCTTTCAGTCTCATGGTCAAAGGATATCATCTTGGTAAATTCAAATCATTGTTATAAGAGTCCCACGGTCATAATTCACCTAATAAGCTCATGCTAGGTCATCACTAGGTCATTAGGTTAATCTCCGAAAACTAGTCTTTTTACCATTATAATCCATTTTATGAGAAATAGTAGAAATCAAGTTGGTAATTAAGGTTTAAAGTCATGTTTTTTTTTTCATTTTCTTAAATGAAATACCATCATAAGATCATGAAGCTGCAAAGTGTCAAATCCAAATTATAACTGTTATGGTGGGTCCACTTCCATTTTCAAAGTTTTGAAGAAGAAAGACTAAATTGAAAGAAGATGGGGGTCCCACTTATTTATCCATAAATAAATAGCTTTTTAAGGGCCTAACTCATCCATTCCCATTTTCAAAATATCACGCTCTCCATCCCATCAAGCTAAAAATCAATTTCTCTCTGAAAGTGCTATGTTTTTCCTTGAAAGTGTTGCGCTTTTCCCATGGTCACTGTGTTTTTCCCTGAAAGTGTTGCGTTTCTCCTTGAGTTGTTGCGCTTTGCCTAGAGCAGAGTCAATTTATCTCTAGGTGCTCCATATTTTCTCCAGGTGCCTCCATAGCATGACAATATAAATTGGCTTCATTTGCAAGTAGGTGGCATACTCTTAGCTGACTCTTCCTCTAGTGATTTAATTTGTGTTGTGAATCTTCCTTCAAATATTGAATTTGTTTTAAAAAATTGAAACTCTATTTTCCTTGCATGCTAACATTTCCCTTAGAATTTTATAGCATTCCTCTAAATCCCTACATACTCTTTCATTTTCATACCCTAAGATCTATAATTCCCTTCCCCACTTCCCTGAATTTTCCCCTAACCTATACCAAATCCCTAACACAATTATTCCACTCCTTTTCCCTTCACCTTTCCCCTAGGATTTCTAAACTAAAAAACATAATGGAAGAAGAAAGGAATGTTACAGAAGATGAAGGAAATACCAGAGATCAAGACAAGAAAACATACAAAAGGGGAGGGAAAATCTTGATATTGGAGCCAACATACACTAGAGAGTTATTGGCATCACCCATGACAGTATGTTGTTTCAAACATGTAGGTTTTTTTGACTTTTGTGAAATGGTTCAAAGAGTAAAGCATAATCCATATTTGACGAGGGTTTTCATCTCAAATCTCAATGACAACCATGTGACCATTTCAGGGGTAACCTTCACCATCTCCACATACATCATTTCTGCAGCCACAAGGATACCCAATGTGGGTGAAAAATGGTTTAAGACCAGAGATACAGATACCCATCAATATGAACCATTTCTCAAGGCACAATACAAAAATGATAGAAATTTTTTCCTTTTGGTCACCTTTTGGACAAATTTTCTCCTTGTGAGGGCAGATTTTGCAGGTTATACACCTATCACATTAGGTTGCTTATGTATTTCACTAGGGTGAAATTTCTCAACATCCCTTACTATTGTACGGGAGCAATGAAAATATGCCTTACATTGTACAGAACAGAGAATATGAATAGAAGATGAATAGTCTTTTTCATCACTCTCTAATCTAAGATAATTTTCCTTCATCACCTCAATCAGTTAAGTATTACATGGGAAACCTTAATTCAGAGTGATATCTCCACTACACCACCAAATCATCCTATTAGACCAATTCCATCACCATCACCAGTGCCTCAAAGGGAAGTAGGACCATCTAACAGTATTGCAGTGAAGAAAGTTAACAAGAGAAAAAGGACTAAAAAGAATAAAGAGGTCAAGACATAGTAGAGAGGACCAAGGCTAGTGTTTGTAGAAAAAAGGCAATTGTTTTCTCCACAAATTATGGAAGGGGCCTTGCCTTCTACATCAGCAAAACAGGTAAAGCAACAGCAGCAAGAGACAATTGTTCAAGAGAAGGTAGATTTACATCATGAGGAGGAAACAAAGTTTGATTTGGTGGATTTTGATTCCCAAGAGGATAAAAATAACATAAAATGAGTCATAAAGGACAAGGATTCCAAAATCAAAGAGATGGTAGATAATTTGGTAAGGGCCAAGTTTGTTATTTCTTTCCTTAAGCAAGACAATAAACAGCCAAGTGACAAACAGGTACTTTTGGAATTGGAGCTATTGAAGGAAAAAAACTAGGATACCAAAGGTAAAACAATGATGGAAACGGATGCTCCTAGTCATGATGATGCACAAATCACTAGGAAAATACCAAGAGGTTTGAAGAAAACATTGGAAAAAGAGAAACATGAGGCCGAAAAACTTACCTTTGAAGAACGCATTGCAAAAGAAATCAATGATGATAGGGAGGCTTGGCTTGACAGTGTCAACTTACACCTTGAGAAGCTCCTACATAAGGCCAATAGGGACAATCAGATGCTAAGGCATATGGCTCATTATTATTAGATAAGCAACAGGATCAACAACATAAGGGTCAAGCATTTGGAGAAGAAGCTCAACGAAACCCTAACAAGACAAAAGGATAAGGAGAAGATTGGTTTACTTGTTGATGCCTCCCTCATGGCATATCATATCATATTATAGCTTCACTTAGCTATTTTTCAGATGATTTGGAGAAATTTTTTTCATTTTCAAAATTTTGATGTTTTTTTTACTGTTTAAAAAAAAAACACAGTGTAAGCTATAAATGCAGTGACCTGGACACTGCGATTAGTGTAGATACATACAAATGGAAAATTTCTTGCATATTTGGATTCATAATGAACTCTACATGCAATTTTGACTATTGGCACTCCAAAATCTGAGCTTCTGACAGGTAGGAAACGCAAAAAAACCACAAGAAATCACCTTTTTACCTCCTTTTTCAAATGGACGCTGCACTTATAGAAATACCTTGGGAGAAACAATTTTTGAAGGCCTTCCCATGGGTAATTTTCAAAAATTCAAGTTGTTATGGAAACTAGACAGGAAATTCTAGTTAATTGTTCTCTCATTTTTCAAATTTGACTCCAGAAAGGTTTCCAAAATCCTCCTGCAAAATGGTGTTGCGCTTATGACTGAATGTCCTGCGCTTATAACTAAATGTGTTGTGTTTATACCTGTAGCAATTTTTCTCAACTTACTTTCACCAGTTCTTGGTTTTATGATGTAATTTTGATATTTTAAGGACTTGATGATATAATAATGGAATTAATTAGCATGATAGTCTATTTTTGTGCTTAATTAGGACTCATAAAAGAAGAAAAGCTCAAATGAAAGTCTAATAGAAGAGTTTGTGTTTGACCTTCTCACTCTCTCTTGTTGGTTGAGAGATTCTTGGAAACTATTCAAACACTTAGGTATTTGACCCCTGAACGTGGGGAAATGGTTATTTTTTAGTCTATATCTATCATTTCTCATTCATAGAGAAGGGTTGGACTTCAGACGAGAGGACTTGTATCTTATGATTTCATACAATTAATCAAGGAGCAGTTGCATCTATTTTTCAGGAATACTTGTTCAGTGAGTTTGTGGTGTTGTTTCCCTTATATATAAGTTTCTTATTTATGAATTCATCTCTCTTAGTATGCTTTTATTTCTTCATGTGATATTCCTTACAGTCATATAGGAAGAATTCTTTAGATTCAAAGCTCTGTTTATGTATCTCTTATTCTAGATTAATGATTTCATGCTAATACATGCTCATTATGATTTCTTAAGATTTCATACCCTACACTACATTGACCAAAATCTTCAATCCACCACAAAACATTGTTATCTTGATCCTTTTTATGCCTACCACTACAAACCTTTAAACCTTGACCTAATTGCTTGCTCTCATCCCTGGTTCAATAACCTTAAAAACGTTAAATTTTCAACACTCAAACAAAACCTATACATCTAGCCTAAAATCCATTTCTATATTACATCCATTAACCGAGAAATATTTAGAGAGATCCCTCTTTGTTTCAAAAGGGTTAGTTGTTGAACTACAAGTGGTTTGAAGTTACCTCTTTTGATCTCCTCCTCAGCTTGGGACATTGTAGGGGCTAATATTTTTGGCACCATTGCTAGGGAAAACAACTCATAAATAATTCCTGGATTCATTCTATTAGAGCATTCAAGAAATTTTTTTCTATAGGTGACAACTTCTAGTATCTAAAGATCGGCTGATTTTTGAAATTTTATCAAGTTAAGGTCTGCAAATTCTAGCTCCTAAAAGACATAGTAGGTCAAATCCTGACCCAAAAATCCACCTTTGAGTGTTTATGAACTAGAAAAGCTACTTAGAAGAATCAAGTCACCTATCTCTGAAAGTGCAGCTCGAAAAATAAAAAGGATTACTTCTTTACCTAAAAATTTACTCACTTTTGAGCATCTTTCTTTTGATATTCAGTTAAAGATATCTCTTTCAAAGTCAAAATCTGAGTCTTGCCTTTCTGAAGTATTATTTGAACCTTTTCAATTTGAGTCTCATTTCTTTTCCTCTAAATCCCTCTTTTCTAAAGCTGATCATAAACTATGGTTGAATTTTGCTAAACTCCAAAGTCTTGTTGACCAACTCCAAATCACCACTGAAAATGCTTACATCCAATATCAGCTTGAAAAACTAACTGCTGGTTTGTCCTCTACTACACCTCCAAATACATCAGCTACCTCATCTCTTCTTCCACCACCTCCATTAGTGTCATCATCTTTACCAACATAGCCCATTGTAGTACTGCTACTACATTCTACAACAATCACGGAACGATTTGCACCTCTCATGTTACCTGCTCAACTTGCTGCTCTACCTCAGAACTATGGCCAAAGCCTTCCTTTATTTTATGGAATCTCAGAAATCACAACCCTGTAGCATGTTGATAAATTGTTAGATTTTATCGATTTAGAAGAGATTGATGAAGATGATGGTAATATGAGAATCATAGCTTAGAGTTTTTCCAGAGATGTGAAGAAATAGTTACGCAACTTGGTTGCTAATTTTTTCAATAAGTCACAGCGACTGATAGAGTTATTCCTAGCATGATGGTAAGAAAAGAAAAATCCACTACATATTTTGACTGAGTACAATTCAATGAAAAGAAATCCAAATGAGATAGTTCAATAATTTACAGCAAAGTTCAATATGGTGTATAATTCTATTCCTAATGATATGAAACCTCCACTTAATTTATCACCTCTTCACTATCTTGATGCCTTCGACCCATACATGGCATATCAACTTAGGGAGAGAGACCCTGCAACTTTTGAAAAAATGCAACGAAATGCAGTAAGTGTGAAAGCTAATCTACTCATCAAGAAATCTAAAACAAAGCCTAAGAGATCCGAGAAAAAAGTTGCCTTTAAAGAAGATCCTTCATCATCATCAGATGTAAAGCTTGACACTCTGATCAAAACCATGGAAAGAATGATGGACAGAATGTCTATAAGAGATCGACAAGTGGATTCTTTATTAAGGAATCCGAATTTTCGAGGCCAACAACAACAATAGTTCAAAAATAGGGAGAAATAGTAGCGAAATCAAGATCCTCAGGGAACAGTAAGAGCTCCATTTCAATAGAATTACACCAAAGGGTAGCAAGAATATGAAGAGGAAATTATAGAGGAAAATCATTTATTTGAGGAATATGAGTTTCCTACCTTTTTGGCTAAGGAATATTAGTTTTCTAAAGAGTCTTTTATAATAAGAGATCAACATATTGTACTTGCAAGTGATGATCTATGGGCATTGCAAAATGAAGAATACCAAAGAGGATATCAGGATTATCTAAGTCATTTACAAAAATAGTACAACTTAAGGAACATAAATGTACCTATCACATTGAATTTGAAGATGCATAATGCACAAAAAGATAGACAAAGGAAAGAAATTGCCCTTGCAAATCAAAATAAAGAAAAGGAGATTGTCATATTGAGCCGGAATAAAACCAATGAAGCCTCTACTAGCAATGTGAGGAAGGATAAGGAGGATCAAAGAGAAATTCATAAGAAGTAGTCTCAAGCTAAAGGGCAGATTGAAAAAAAGGACATCACTACAAAAGAGGTAGAAAAGAAATCTAATCTATTTAGTTTAGAGAATGAAATTTCCAATTTGAAAGTTTCAATTCCTCTTACTGAATTAGTGAAGAATGATAAGTATAATTTTTAGATTGCTAAAATTCTAAAGGTAGACCAGATGTTAGACATAGTAAATGCTACCGATGATGAGCCTATAATACTATTTGGTCCAGCCTTAGAGGGAAGTCCTGAAGATAGTGAAATCCCACCTTTCTATCTTAGTCTCAAACTTCATGACTCCATCCTCCATAATGCCATGCTAGACTCCGGTGCCTCACATAATCTTATGCCAAAAGTCATCATGGAAAAACTAGGACTGAGTATCACCTGACTTTATCATGACCTCTAATGATTTGATTCGGGAAGAGTGAAATGTCTTGGCCTTATCAAAGATTTAGTAGTGTCCCTGGACCAAATTTCGGCCAAGAATGTTTTTATGAATGTAGTGGTTGTTGATATCCCTCCTCAATTTGGTATGTTTCTTTCATGATCTTGGAGGAAAAAGTTGAAAGGAACCTTACAACTTCATTTTTCATATTCTACTATTCCAATATTTAGGCAGCTTAGAAAACTATATCAGGAGAAGAAGATGAAATTCATGATTAGTAGCAAAGAAAAACCAATAAATCACCCCATCCATGTTGTTCACACTAATCTAGACTCTTTAATTTTGTATAGTGATATGAATTCAACAGATGATGATAGCCAACTTGTAGAAATTTTAGAAGTTTCATATGTCATAAGTAGTGTGCAGAAAGTTTTGATTGCTAAAGGAAAAGAGAAGAATGAACAATGTTTTTAGCTAGTAAATCCTCTTGAAAGGATTGTTGAGTTAGTATAGAAAATAGAGTTTGTTGAGACAATAAGTCATCCTCTGAATAATCAAACCATACAACCTTCAGAAGTTCTTTTTTTGGATGAAGAAAATGGTATTTGGACCATGGAGTTTGATGGTGCATCGGGAAAAGAAGGAGATGGGATTGGTATGTGGATTCATGGTCCATTGCATCATTCATGTAAGATTCCATGCAATGTAAGAATGAGTTCATATAAGTTAGCCTTTAACTACTCAAACAATGAGGCAGAGTGTGAAGCATTGATTGTTGGCCTCAAAATTCTGAAAAAGTTGGGAGCGAAGAAAATTTCTATTTATGGCCACTCCGAGTTGGTAATCAAATAAGTGAAAGGGGAATACCAGGCCAGGAATCCAAGAATGAGAGCTTATCGCAATGTTGTCCTTGACATCTTAAAAACTTTTTCAGAATATACTTTTTCTATAATTCCTAGAACTCAAAATATTATAGCTGATTCACTTGCTACTGCAACTAGTATGCCGAAGATTCCCATTCATTGCAATCAAAAGTATTCAATTCATGTTAAACATCTCCCAGTTGTTCCTCGTAATATGAAATCTTGGGAGGTGTTTTTGGATGACGAAAAGATCAATAGTTTTATGTAGATGGAAGATGATTTCTAGAATTCCTGCATTGATGATGCATCCAATATGAATGATCTAGAAATTGAAGCAACTGAGATTTAAATACTAAAGTTAAAGGAAAATAACATTCTAAGAGGTCTTGTACCTTTGGAATATTTGTTTGATTGAGACGATGTTGCCAAAAATCCCACCATGGTCCCCACAAAGAAAGGTGTCAAAGATGTGAACATTGGTACAGCAAACAAGCCTAATATGGTCAAATTTTCAAACACTCTACCTCCTGAGATGAAAAGTAAGTACATTGATTTTATGGAAAAATTTTCTAATGTATTTGCTTGGGACTATTCAGATTTGAAGGTGTATGACAAGAACATCATTCAACACACTATTCTAGTTAAGCCTGATTAAAATCCATTTCACCATAAACTGAGGATAATTCCTAAGTTGCTGCCATCAATTGAAAAAGAGGTAAATAGGCTTTATAAATATGGTATTATAGTTCCTATTCAATTTTCTGAATGGATGTCCAATCTAGTGCCGGTGAGAAAGAAGACCGAGGAGATTCGTCTTTGCATTGATTTCAGAAATTTAAACAAAGTATCCTTGAAGGATAATTATCCCCTACTGAAGATGGATCATATTCTTCGGAGGGTAGTTGGGTCTTCTAGGATGTCATTTCTTGATGTATATGTCGGGTACAATCAGATTTTGGTGCATAAGGATGATCAACTCAAAACAACCTTCACAACACCATGGGGTACATTCATGTACGCCAAGATGCCATTTGGATTAAATAATGCAGGAGAGACTTTTCAGCAGGCTATGGACATAGATTTCGCTAATGAAAAGGATGTACTTCTGGTAATTTATTTAGATGATCTCACATTTTTTTCCAAATTTGATGAAGATCATTTACATCATTTGAGAATTGTCTTTCAAAAATGCAGAAAATTTGGTATTCACTTAATCCAAAGAAGAGTTTATTTTCCATGGAAGAAGGTAAGTTGCTGGAACATATTATCTGTAAGGATGGCATTCGCATTGACCCTGCAAGATTTCAAGCCATCCAACAATTAGATTTCCCAAGGAATAAAAAAGAAATTTTGTCCTTTAATGGGAAAATAAATTTTTTGAGGAGATTCATGCCCAACCTCGCTAAACATTTGAGAGAAATGACAAACATGTTGAAAGAGGACAGTGAGGTAAAATGGTCTCTTTATGACAAGAAGTGTTTCATTGTGGTGAAATTTGTATTATCTAGTGCTTCTACTTTGATCAATCTTGATTATACTTCTGATTTCATCATATTTTCATTCACCTCTGAGCATGCATTAGCAATTGTCCTAATTCAAAAGAAATATCAGAAAAATGAATAGCCTATAGCATTTTTCAGTCGAAAAATAAGGGATGCAGCGTTCAAATATAACATAATTGAGAAGCAGGCTCTGGCTTTCATGAAAGCTCTCAAATATTTCTGAGTTTATATTATGCATTCTCACAGCATTGCATATGTTCCAATAGAAGTTATAAAAGAAGTTCTTGTGCAAATAGATCCTGAAGGCGGATGGAGAAAATGGATAGCATCCATGCTAGAATATGATTTGGAGATAAAGCCCACAAAACTGATTGATGGGCCTCTAAATTAGACATAAATTAAGGCCCATGCCTCTAAATTAAAACATAAATTAGGGCCTATGACCATCCTTCAGCACATTAAACCTCTCTTTTCGCATTAGATAATTTATTTTTGACTTTAATATATTCATTAGGAAGGTTTATGAGTAATTGAATATTCGTGCCTAATATTATTTATTTTTTGTGGAATATTATGAGGATATTGGGTAGATTATGAAGAGTTGGAGGAGGAGATATGTTGGCTTGTATGGGCCTAACTGAGGTTCAGAAGTGATTTAGTCAAACAAATCCTGGTACTACTAGCCCTTTCGGAAACATCTCGTGGAGCGCAGACTGAGGTCTCATCCGAAGTAGTATGGGAGGGTGCTAGAACTAGGTTTCCATACCCTGGGGATGTCTGATGAGCTCTGGCAGTCCATGGTTTGACCCTGCGCACACGTCTCTACATGCATCTATTAGTTCCATGCAACCTGTGATGTTGGCTTTGCGCAGCCTTACTCGGGGTGCGATCCATATTATTACCCAAGTTCCTTACTATTAACGTGTTATTATCTAATTACTTTAACTTATCTGTGTAAATCTAGTGATAATTAATAGTATATCCAGCATTCATATAAGTGCATGTGATAAAAACATTTGTATAAATGTATAAAATGCAATATACAAATAATTGCACAAAAATTGGAATCAACTTGTCTTTATTATTCTTCGTTCAAGGTTACAGACTCGACACTGCCCTGTGCACTCAACTACAGACTCTATTAGGCCTTTGTGCACTCAGCTACAGAGCCTCTTCCTATTACTATGACCCAATACCCTTAAACTCTTACTCTATGCTTGAACCATTCGTATTCATCTATCTCCTCCTTCACTATCTTTACAACTTAGAGCCTCACTCTATTTATACAATCCCATGGTCCGTGGACCATGGGTAGGCTGACATGGCATTATATTACATGACAAAACTTAGGGCGTACAATCCTATGACTCAACCTATACTTTGTGCTCCACGCCCACAATTCCTAGAGTCTTATAACATATTTGACCAAAACTTGGGCTTTGAACCCCAAAACGTGCTGTGGGGGGATTCCATGCCCAACAGGTCCCCAACACAAATATCGTGACTTGTCCTCGAGTCACTCAGTTGGCGCAGCGATCTTGCCGTAGAGTCCCTCCAACTGGTCCTGAATGGCCTGAATGTCAGCAACGCACTAGGCTGCTACCTGCTGCACCTGTTGCATTCTGTTTTCAGAGCCCTCTATTTTTGGCATGCTGTGCTACATCGATACCTACATCCTTGCTTTTGAATCATCTATGTCTAAATTGTGTCTTTACCTTGGAACCGTCATCTACTCCATGTGTTTATAGTCCTGTGCCCTTGTCCGATTCCTTGGGTTGCATAGGCTATGCTTCGACTGGTTAGTTAGATAGTTGGCCCACCCGTGTAGGGCTTCAAGCGATTGTTGTTTACTTTTCCTGGGAAGGGTTCTCCATTTAGTTTGACTAGCTAGACCGCGCCTCTGCCTATGACCTCCATAACCACATATGGTCCCAACCAGTGCATTCTGAATTTTCCCAGGAATTTTTCAAACTTACTGTCATACAGTAGCACTAAGTCATTTACCTTGAAGGTGCACAACTTGATATGGCTTTCATGCTAGGCCTTTTCATGCTTCTTTTGTACCTGCTGATGAAATCCAGCCAGAAATCGTTCTTCCTCTAGTTCTTCTAATTGCACAAGCCTTTCTTCTAGAGCTTCGTGGTTCGTCATGCCTGTGAGCGCTACTATTCACAGACTAGGTATGATGTATTCCATCGGCATGACAACTTTTGTGCCATAGACTAACCAAAAAGGTGTTTGTCCCGTCAGTTTCTTGCACGTCGTCCTGTAAGCCCATAGTACAGCAGGTACACGTGGGTCCCAACCATTTCACTGCTCATTACACACTTTGGTCAGTGCAGTCTCCAGTATTTTGTTGAATGCCTCTACTATCCCATTAGCTTTTGGGTGGTATGGTGTAATTTTTTGATTATACACCTGGAACTCTTCTATGAACGCGCTAATGGTTTCAGTCAGGAATGCATTCCACGATCACTCACTAAGATTTTCAGACAGCGAAATCGGGTCAACACATTTTCGAACAAAAACTTCATAGCCATAGTGGCCATGCAGTCTTTGACCGGCTGCGCTTCCGCCCATCGTGTCAGGTAATCCGTCGCGGTAATGATGTAGCACACACCCATATTTCCCTGAGGTTTTGAATAGTCCCACAAAGTTGATTGCCCATTTTTCAAACGGTTGCAGTGTCATTTGTGGATTTAACAACATCTCGTACCTTTGTGATGGTTTCCCAATCCTTTGACATATATGACAGGCCTTACAGTGTGCTTTTGAATCCTGGTGTAGGGTTGGCCACCATAACCCTGTACAAAGAATCTTATGTGTGGTCACGTGTCCTTCATAGTGTCCTCCTGTAATGCCCCCATGTGTTTTCGTGAGGATCAAACCTCATTCAAATTTAGGTATGTATCTTCATAATATCTCATCATTGCCCATTTTGTAGAGGTGCCCAGTGATGATAGAAAAGTCCGCCGCACGCACCACCAGTTCTTTCTTCTGTTGGATTGAGTATTCCTTCGGCGTAGTCCCTATTGTTAGAAAATGGATTATATCTTCGAAGTGTTCATCCACAACGCACACTGTGTTAGAGTCGGTCTTGTCAGTCCTCCGTCAGAGATCAAAACTCTTTTTGCATTTCAATTTTAGGAGTCCTGCTCCATTCACTCACCTGCATTCCACTAGGGGCATACCATGATCTGATGGAAAAGGTCATGCTAGTCATTTCCCCTCATGTCTAGCACCTGCTGGCTTAGGTCTTTTGTCTAGGTTCACTAAAGTCCATGACAGTCAATGTTCGATCTTTTAATGGACGAGAGTCATTTTCAGTCATTAGGTGTAGGGATCAGATAAATTGGTCTTCAAACATGTCCAATAAATCCATGCAGGCCAGAGGGAGGCCCTTGCAAAGTTGTGATTCAAATAGTTTCATCGTCATGTTGACAGATTACGACTGTTCTTCAAAACTCTGTTTTGAAGAAAAGTCAAACAGTGTGTCATTTGTGATAATTTTCAAAAAAGTCTTCAGTTGATTTCTTCAGGCACATTTATGGTTTCTTTGGCCAAATGTCATGTCATGCGACCCCTACAAGAAGTGCCAAAAATTTCATCATTCTAGCTAAAAATTCAAAGGGAAAAGTGAAATTTAGTGTTGCATTAAATCAGTGAAAAGTGTCAAAACAAGACATTAGCAAAGTGGGTTTTTGAAGAAGAAAAAATTAAACCCATGACTCCAAATGTCTTTATAAAGTATTTCTACAAGAAACATAATCATTTTGCATACCAAGGTGGAGAGAAAGCATTTCAAGGAGATTAAGAGAAGCTAGCACGCATTTGAGTGAAGTTTGGATTCATTTTCAAGAGCGTGGCGCACACACAGAGGGGAACGATGCACATAGAGAGCACGGCGCACAGAGCACGACCCCGTAGTAGTAAAAATACAAGGGCACGGCGCACACACAGAGCGCGGCGCACTAGGTTTGCTGCGCGGCGCACACCCACAAAGGCCCAAAATTGTGTCAAATTGCATCAAATCACCTTTGAAACCCCTCAAATCGACAGGTAGGCTCTAAATCTTGATGGCTCATGTATGTTTGTGAATGTAATGATGGTTCATGGCTGTTTATAATTGCAAGAAAAAAAATGCCTAAACCCTACCACTTGAAATCATTAAAGCCATTGCTCTAGGGTTGCAAAAGTGTGGTGTTGATGCCAAGGCTCCTCTTTCACTTCTCATTTTTCCCCTCCTTTCCATTGTTCCCTTCCCCCCTATCCCATTTTTTCCCTATTTTCCCTACCCTAAAACATTGCTAAACCCCTATTCCCTATCCCTCCGCTCATTGGTCAATGTAAACCCCAAAACCCTACCCTATAAAATCCCCAAACCCTCCTACATATCCCTGAACAAAATTTCCCCCCATAACCCCTATTCCCATCATATTATTCCCCTCCTAACACTCCCTTTTTTCATTGTTCCCCTTGGTGGCAGATATCACAACAACACCTAGTTTCATACCATCATCAAAGGGCAGTCCAAACACAGTACACACACAGTAGTCATGGCATCTGAGCATTCATCGGAGTATGAGATGGAAACATAAAGTGATTCATCCTTGGAAGAGAAAGCTCCCCAAAGACATCACAAAAGTGGCAAACATGTTAGGGATGAGCAAACCACCCTCACAGAATTGTAGGCCTGCCCTCTTGCTATGTCATGTTTCCAGCATCTATCATGTTTTGAGTTTTGTCAAAGGGTGGCTAATGTTCGAGTTCATCATGAGTTGGCCTGTCCTTTTGTGCTTTACCTACATGGAGATCACTCTATCTTGGCTGGGGTCACCTTCACACTGACACCCGAACCTATCTCATTAGCAACTGGCATACCGAATGTTGGAGAACAGTGGCACAAGAAACAGAAGGTGGATCGGCAACATTATGAGCCTTACATTAAGGCCAGTTTCTTGAGGCAGCTCCAAAGAGTTTTTCCATTCAGATATTTGAAAGATGAATATGCTCCACTCATGACGTTGATCATGAAGTAATTTAGCTATGAGGGGAGGTTCTCTCATCTGTATGCCTATCACATCAGGTTGCTCATGCACTTTACCAAGGTATGGATAATGAACATCCCATATTTCATTTGCAGGAACATAGAGAGGATGAACACCGTCATGCAGCACAAGACCCCTCAACAGCAACTTAATAGTGTATATCACTTTGCTCTTATTAAGATTTTGGTGGATCATCATTTGGGATTGTAGGGCATTACCTGGGATGAATTCATCTCTCATGACCTCTTCAGCACTTCACAGGTATTATAAGAGGTTGAACATGAGATAGGTGGTCCTTCTCATCAGTATGAGCGCCATGAGACCACCACTATGCCAGTATTCATCACCTATCAGAGAGGCAGTAGACATTTGTTTGCAGCAACAAAGCGAGTGTTATCTCTACCCAGGGTGGAAGGGGCCTCGCTTCTGACATCGGCAGCACAGGTATAGGACAAGGGCAAGAGGCCCATGCATGACGAGGGGCCATCAGGTGAACAAGAGGCCGACTTCATCCTCATTCATGATGATGATGCAAATGTGGAGAGTGCCAAACTTAGGAGGACCATCGAGGAGCAGAAAACGGAGATCCAAGACTTGTCACTCAACTTGGAGAGGGCCAAGTGGATTATCAGGTATTTGGAGTAGAGGAACAAACAGCTTGAGGACCCGCATGAGATCATGGAGCTGCAAAACATCCGTGAGAATCGCCAAGCTGCCCAACATAGGAGGATTGAGCTCACTCCATTGGAGCAAGAAATTAACAATGACCGAGAGTATTGGCTCGAGCGTATCAACATCCACCTTGAGAGACTGCTAGAGAAGGTCGACAAGGACAAAACCATGTTGAGGTGGATGGTTTATCACTACAAGGCACGGAACATGAGTTCAAAGGCTCAGATAAGGAGTTTGAAGGAAAAATTGAGCAAAGCGATAAAGAGGCAAAAGAGGCAAAAAGAGAAAGATCGGCTTTGAATCTTTGCTGAAGCCTCTGTGGCCCAGCATATCACCTCATAGAGGATCTCGAGCCCAAATTTCAAAAAATTTGGGGCAATTTTGGTCATATAACAAATTTTTGGGCACAACAGGAATTTTATCCCTGTGCACCGCGCCACTGGTGTGACACTTAGGATTGGAAGCTCCAAATCACAAATGGCTTGCATTTTTGGATTCAGGATCAAAAATCATGCCTTCTAGTGCATGGACAAGAAATTTGGGCATGATTTGAGTCCCCAGGAGGTCAAAAACACTCAAAACATGACCTCTCTGCCCCTATTTTGACACACAGGAAGAAATCTTGAGAGAATGAAGCTTTGGAGGGGCAAATGAGCACCAAATTCAGAAATTATACTTGGGTTGGAAAGTAGACAGACCAAGCTTTCCAATGAGCACACTTGGGCACAATTTGGACTCTTGTAGATACCCCAAAATCGCCTCCAAAGTGGCGCAACACATATAGATTTGGGCGCCGCGCATATAGACAAAATGGCCAAATCACTTCCGCTTCGCGACATTTCGATTCGCGACTTTCTCCAAGTGGGCCCGCTCATCTACACTACACTTTTTTTGGCACCTAAGGTAAAATTTAAAGTATTTCCACTAAAGGTTGGCTTCTATCCAAGTGGCAAAGGAAAGTGAGCAGTCACCCAAGCCATTTGTCATTTTTGTAACGCTACACCTGTAACTAATGGTTGGATTTCCACTTCCACTTTGTAATGATTCGAAAAAGTCCCCAACTCTCGGTCATTCTATCTCCTCAGGGCATAGTCTATTTATTGTATGCAAACAATTTTCAAAGGGTTGTCGGTTGTAATTTCTAGGAGACTGTGGGAGAGTAACTCAGTTATTCATTGTATATTTTGACAGAGGATTAATGAAAGGCAGCGGCTTTGTTTCATGAGATTATTGTGGTGTGAGTGTGGAAAATGTGTTCTCTTTATGTTTCATATGTATTTCGTTATGTTTCACAGTTCATTCATCTTCATTTCCAGTGAGATTTTCTAATTAAGATAAGGTATAATTCATATTTATTACTCTACCTGTGGGAACGTTTCACGTTGTGTGTTTTTCTTCTGTTGAAAACGATTCTTGTGTTTATGCCATTTTCACCCTCCTAAACAATCTTTCCATTCCACATTTACTTCAAGTTTAATTGCTAGACTTTCCGCCTGTCTTGCCTCATGAAGTAATCTGTGCCTTTGTGTTAAATTCTCTGCTCATTACTGTTCGTTGGTCCCATACCATCCCAGAAACTCAGTCATTTATAAAAATTTCTTCTTGTTTCCATATTTATTTACTAGCCTAAAATCAATATTTCACTGTAAGTCATATCAGACCATATCGTTTGTATATTCACTTAGCGTGACTTGGAGAGAGCCCTCTCCTGTTAAGGTAGGGCTAGCTACCAGACTGAGCGTGGTTTGTGGTTACCGTGAATTTTTCCTTCCTTCAGCCTAAGGCAGATTTAGGTGATAACACACTGCAAAGAGTTGTGCATCAGGTAGTCCCTCCTCCAAACTCGTTGGTTCCTCACCTGTCTCAATTCGTGACAGGTGATCTGGTCTTGTGTTTAGGAGTCCTGATTTAAATATGACCTCAAAATCATATTCTTGAAATAGTAAGAGCCATCTACATATGTACCCCCCCAACATAGGCTTATTCAACAAGTATTTCAACGCAGAATGGTCAGTATACATCTTAAAATGTCCTTCGAGTAAATAGTGTCAATATTTTTGGAGCACGTATACCATCGCTAACCCCTCATGCTAGATGGTGGAATAGTTCTTTTCTACTTTGGACAATCTCTGACTTGCAAATGTGATCGGGTGATCCATGCCCTCTGCACCCTCTTGTGTGAGTACGGCTCCTAGCGCAATACACAACGCATCAACATGTACATGAAATTCCACATCCCATTTTGGGAAGACCAAGATTAGAGCGGAGGCCAGTTTCCCCTTCAGGACATCCAAACATTTCATGCAATCACCATTCTAGCAATATGTAACATCCTTTTTCAATAGCTTTTCCATCGGCACTATTATTTGGGCATAACTTTTGATGAATTTCCTATAGTATCCAGTGTGTCCCGAAGTGATGTGTAGTTGTTTAACACTTCACTGTGCTTCCAAGTTTAGAATAACGACAATCTTCACAGGGTCCACCATCAGTCCTTGCTTGCATACCACATGTCCCAGCAGGTTTCCAAAGGGAATGAGGAATGTGCACTTCTTAAGGTTCAGCGTAATCTAGTCTCAGCTGCAAGTATCAAACATTAAGCATAAGCTTGTTATATGGTGCTTAACTAATCCAAAGACAGTCCAATCATCTAGACAGACCTCCAAGAACTTGCGAATGTATTCTTTGAACGAAACCACAACGATGCAAAAAAATATAGCTAGCACGTTCTTTGGTCCAAACGACATAACGGTGTATTGAAAGCAGCCCCATTCTGTTGCGAAGGTCATTTTGCTCCTATATTCTAGCGCAATCTTTATCTGATGGTACCCTGAGATCCCATCCATGAATGAGTATGCTTCCTGACTGCCAACATTCTCCAGTACTTCATCTATGAACGACGTCAGGAATGGATCGTGTACATAAGCATCATTCAGCTTCTAGAGGTCCATGCATATTCTTATTTCACCCTTCTGTTTTTTCTCCTGTACTGCCATAGGACTCACGCAGTTGGATTCTTCCATTGGTTCAATAATTTCGGCTATGAGCATTTTGTTTAATTCATCGCGGACCTTTTCTTTATACTTTAGATTCATGCGGTAAGGTCGCTGCTTAACTGGCTTCGTGTCGGTTTTCAGGGTGATATTCATCATCCCTAAGTCACCATCGATCCCTTTTAAGTCCATAATTTTGGTCTGGAACAAGTCCTGGTATTTGCAGAGTAACTCAATGACCTTATCTACCATGGCACCATCCCAATAGTCCCCAAGCATTGTGTACTTTGGCTCCGCCTTCATTCCAATATTTACCTGCTTCATTTTTCACGGCGCGGTGATGTCAAGGTCCTCAATTAGTGGTCCTCGAACCTTGCGAAAGCCTTTTGTTTCTGGAATGTTAATATTTCGTGGGTCTTCATCGTCCTCCTCAACATTTACATTATAACACTCCAGCGTGCAGTTCAACTGTGTCACCCATTCTGGCTGAAGCACTTCCATTGCTCCTGGGGTATTTTGAAGATAGCTGCTTTTACTGCTTGTAGCGCATCATCAACAGTATCCGACCAACAATCTTCAAACATAGAGGTTAGCAGGAATCCTTTGCACAATATATCCCATTTTCTCGTGTCATGGTGGAGCTTTGTCTCAGTATACCAATTCATGGGTATAACATCTAGAGTATGACAGAACAAATGCACCCATTTAGGCTTTGGCTCTTCCTCTTAGACCTTGGTCCATTTCGCAAGGTGTGTACGTGGATCATTGCGTCCATCATACTTGACTGCTGGCCGCATCTATGGTTTCCCAAATCATAGGCACATCATCCTTCTGCATTCGTGCCAATCCTCAAAACTTCTCTGATGTGTACCCCACCATCTTCTGGGTGTCACGCACAGTGCCCATTTCAGAGCATTGAACCACTGTTGTTCTGGTACTGCGCTTTCAAACTTGTTTAGGAATTCATCCACTACTATCAACCCATCGTACATAGGTAGATCCCTTGCCTCTGTTGTCACGTAGCGCAGTGATCTCACCATTGTATTGCAGTTAAGCATTGTTACTTCATGCAGCCGATTCTTCCATTATTCTATTTTTTCATCTATATCTTAAATTTAAGAGATTTCGCGCTCCCACGAAATCCTTCCATATCCAGTCAGATTCACCCAATCCTATTCTCACATAGTTATCTTGTAAATGCAATCAATATCGTCATCACTATCATCGTCGTGCACCGGTTCAATGTATCGCAATCCTTCGGCTAGATCTACCAGTACTACTATGCATAGTGAATTTTTTTCAAAAATCATTTTGCGCTTCTTTAGGTTTATGATTCTAATCATATCAACGGCCTAGTCTATTCCTAGTAGCGTGAGATAAGGATTACTATCATCGACATTCTCTGTCACTTCAAAATCCTCCTACGCGCTCGCACCTTCAATATCCATCGTGACCCCATGCAATCTTCGCATGGGCAAGATCTTCTGTTGGTTTGCCATTCACAACTGAATAGGAGACAATTGTAACACGATTCTGCCCATGCATTCCCATGTTTGTTTTTGGAAGTACATTCACATCCGATCCGAGATCTAGGATTACCTAATCCATTTCATATTCGCCGATTTGCGCAGTCAACCTCATTTCCCTTCCTATGCACAAGGCATGCTTTCTAAGTTTCCAGACCACGCACAGTTTTCCTGACCCCGTGCACCTAGTGATAAGTTCCTCTAGTCCTTTCATAGCCTTGCTGTCATGTAGTAGCTTCATGCATGTCTCCAGAAAGGTAGTGAGCATTGAAGGATCCATCCTTGGTTCTAGTTTATCCTTACTACCTGAAGTGGAGGCCTCCATGAAGCTCTTCTTAGCTTCCATAAATGTCTTCTTCTCGCCTTCTAAATCAAATTCGGGATCCTTTATAGGAGCCTTGCGAAATCACACAATTTCTTCTGACTACTTACCTTTATCATCGCTAGTGGTCATACCACTCCTAAGCATCATTTTTACATTCGGGTCTTCTTCGCGTGGTTCGAACCTCATCATCTACAAATTCTAAATTAGAGATGGATGCAGTACTCCTTTTTCGCGCATCCTCACTATCAATGAAGGGCAGTCTTCTACCTCATAATCAAACTTTGTATAGTACAAACATGATGTCTGATGAGTCCCATAAATGGGTAATTATATGGGCTTATTTTGCCTCCTAACATAGCTAAATCAACCATTCTCTTAGCTTATTGCATGTTTTTTTATTATATTTATGCTTATGTAGTGAGTTGGGGTAGTTATGATGCCATGAGGTCTAATATGTGTTTAATGCAGATTTTTATTGAATTATGAAGACAAAGTCAAAGACTCAATGGACAATTAGCAGCAATACTTTGAAGTGGACAAAGGAGAGGATTTATAGGAGGGAATCCCCCTTATTTATTACTCCCCACTTTGAATTCTCCTTCATGCAGCTCGAAGCACAAACAGCCAAAGCAATGCACTAGGAGGCAGCCGAGCAAGTGGAGGATAACTTATGTTTATCTCGAGTTTTGGAAGCCAAACCTCCCTGATTTTAAGGAAGCTATTGGGAGCTTCAGTTGTATAAGTAGAGAGGTCTAGGGCCTCACTAGGGTCAGATTTTTGTTGAATTTTTGTCGCAGTTTTGCTCTACTCAACTTCAAGCTTACTTTTGGTGACAGTTTCATGTAATCCTATTATATTTTGATAATAAAGATGAGATTCTTCTTGAGCTAGCACTAAGTTACCTTAAAGGGATGAAGCTCTTGGGTTAGGGCCCAATCCAAGTAGCCAAGCTCCTCTTGTTTGCATTTATATGCTTTGTTTCAGTTTATGGATTAGTTGTTGTTAGACGAATCTCTTTCTTGGTTAAGAATAGGTTGCTTTTAGTGATTTAGAAGGTTGTTTCCATTTTTGTTTCCCATAGTAGGTTAAGTAGTGATAGAAAGAAGTACAAAAGGCCAGCAATAGTGCCTTGGCCTCCTTTCCTCCCTGTGGGACAATGAACTGAGGCCAAGACCCTCTTGCTGCCACGAAAACATAGAGTTTCCTTCTCTATAGGATTTCTAGTGTTGCAGCTTGTTAGAAGGTTAATGCTTTGCTTTAGATCTCTTTCACCAAGCTCATTTCTGTCTTTACAATAAGTCTTCTTCCATGCTTTCTCTCATTATAGCACTTTTCAACATTTATTTCCATAACTCATAATTTAGAATAGCTTGATGCAAAATTCTATTTTTGATGTACTTAGTTTCCTTGCTTGCTTGATTTCATTGTTGAATTCTAGTTCCATTACAACAAATCTCTTCTCACAATAGGTTAGCCTATCAGCCATCACATTCTCTCCCTGATCTATGCCCTACAGTTCACCCAGAGTTCACCTCAAATTTGCCTTAGTTTTCTGCATTTTTTCCATAGGATTTCTTCCTCTCTCCTAACCATCCTTCCCTCTCCTAATGATCCTTGGTGAACCCTAGGTGCCTTACCACATCATTCCAACCTTCAGCTACGCTTTCCACCCACTCTCACACCTTCAAAACTACTCTCGGCATCCTCCTGTAGACCTCCTATAGATCCCCTGCAACCTCTTGTAGATTTTCCTGTAGGCTTCCTTTTGAAGTTCGATTGTGGGAAAAGCCTCCAGAAGGCCACCTGAGACCTCCTAGGACCCATCGACACCATCCTACATCTCCTCAAGTTCCAAAACTTCCTTCCATTGCCACCTAATCGCTGCCACATTCACAGACAAATAAATTACATGCATGACAATTTCACATAAAAATACATAAAAATCCAAAAAGATGTCTTTTTCTCATTTACTTCTAGAAATAGCTTGAGTAGATGTTGTTCACTTCCTTGAGTAGGTAATGGCATTCATTTCATGGTTTTCATAGTTCTTTCTACAAAAGTAGGATTAGTTGATTAAGTAGGGTTTGCTAGGTCTACTTTACATTTCAATCTTTTTCCTTTCTGCAGTTAGAGTAGCCTCTGTAGAGTAAGCTTTCCTTTCTTTCATCACACCTACAACTTCTTCTGGAATCCATATAATTTGACTTGAGCTCCTAGTGATCTTGCGCCGGCTAACCAAGTGATAGCCTGCAGTAAGAACTAGTACTTGTGCACAAAACACCGTCGCTTCCAAGTTTATTATGAACTACCAGGTTGATAAGAGTAAAGTAGGCAGCCTAGGAGTTACAACATTATTGCTGCAATACTGGTGCTCACAACCTTTTTGGCGCTGTAGCAGGGGAAGCGTCAGAGTATTCTATGATTATTATGTTCTTCTATTTTCTCTTGCAACATTCTGCTAAGTAGTTCTTTTCAGCAAACATAGAGTAGTTGTTTCTTTCAGTTTCTGCATTTCCTTTCTTTCCTTTTCAATTCTACAATGTCTAGTTCAGTAAAAATAGAGTAGTTGTTTCTTTCAACTTTTGCATTTCCTTGCTTTCCTCTTCAGTTCTGCAATTTCCATTTCAGAAAAAGTAGATTAGTCATTTACTTTCTTTCAGTTCTGCATTTCATTTGCTTGCCTTTTCAGTTTTGCATTTCATTTTAGCAAGTTCATTTCAGTTAGTTTCAATTTGTTTGTTCAATCAATTTTAGTTTTGTAGGTACAATCAATGAAAAAAAACAAAAACCAACCAAAAATATTTCCTTTCATGCCTCGTAGCAATAGAGATAATTCAGGGAAATTCTTGCCCAACACCCCCACTACATCACATATACAACCTTCTCTCTTCTTCGATGGCAGTGATCAAGAAGAACCTTTACGTTAACAACCAAAGATATTTGAAGAACCTATAGGGGAAGAAGAAGAAGAAAACATCCCTCCTGATCCAATGGCTGAAAACAGAAATGCTAGGGGGAGTGGAGAAAGAATAGAGGGTACCTTTCCCGTCCGGGACACTAATGGGGACACCAAAATGAAGAATATAAGTCCTTCATCCCTACCTCACTTCCATGGTTTGACTACAGAAGACCCTAACACATTCTTGTTTGAATTTTTTGTCATCTGTCGAACCTATGACTATGCTGAAGATGAACAAAAATTGAAACTATTCCTTTCTACTCTCAAGGATGTAGCATTACGCTAGTTCATGGGGTTACCTGGCAATAGCATCACAACTTGGGCTCAGATGCAGCAGGCCTTTAATAAAAAATATCGAGACTAATATAGGTCAAAAGATACCAAGGAAGAAATATTCAGAATGACCATGGGAAGTGATGAATCCTTGGAAGATTATGAAGAGAGGTTCCAGCTCAGTTACAAAAGGGCCAAGTGCACACTTGCCCATGAATCTCTGAAGTTGGTTCTGCTCAGGGGAATCCTGGAAGATCTTCTAGACACCCTCCATCTACTAGCCAGGGGAGACATATACCCACTACCTTATGAGGACATAAAGAGTGTCTTTAGAAACCATTCTAGAGAAGCTAGAAAGAGAGGCAGGGGGAGTCAACCCATAGCCAATACCTCCTCTTCCAATTCATCCATCAAAGGTGAACTCGGAAACATGCTGGAGGACTTTAAAAGTAAGATTTTGCAGACTCTTACCATGCAAATGGATACCTTGCATATCAAAAGGAAACAAGAAGAAGAAGAGAGGGCTTTGGCCATCTTTTTTCCTAGATGCACCAGGAGCCATCATAGGAATGAGTTTCCATTGAACTCTATAGAGGTTTGTTCAGTCTGTGAAGAAGATCATTCTACAGATAAATGCCCTTCCTTGCCCGGACTTAAAGCTATATACCAAGGGGCTGAAGGAACCATTGAACCACTCTATTTCATGAACCAAAGGAGACCGCATGGACCTAGACCATACTAATAGGGGATGCAAGGGACATCTTAGGCATACTACAACCCCAACCAAGTCACTTCCATACCTTCTTGGGACCCTCTTGCTCATCCTTCCTAGTCCACGCCTCCTCCTTGCTCCTTTCCATCCCAATATCATGCCCAACTAGCCACTCATTCATTTCAATCCTATGCTCAGTCGCAACCTTAGTGGAATGCATCTCATCAAGGGTGGAGGCCCTAGTACAACTCTCCTCTCGCTCTTTTGCCTCCACCACTTACTCAACCGGAACCATTACCTCCTGCTGCATCAAGGCAACCCCAAATACCTTCCCAGCCGAACCTAAACCCAAGTAACAGACAGGCTCAGCAAGTATATAGTGGGGAACCGTCATGCCCCACTTATGCTGTGGAGATTTAGGAGATTAACCTGTGATCTAGGAAGATTCTCCCAGATAGCCAACCTCCACCTAGGGAGGTTGAGGAAGATAAAGAGGAATGTGAACCTAAAGCAATTCCACCCTTTCCTGAGAGACTATCCGGGACAACACAGCCCACCCCAGAAGAAACTAAACTTCTGGGAGAATTGAAATACTTATGTGTGAAGATGCCACTTCTCCAAGCCATAAAATATATTCCTATCTACAATAGGTTGCTCAAAGAGAAGTTCTTTAGGTATCGAGGAAGGCGCAAGAGAGGTGACCCAACCATCAATGTCATAGGACAACTGTCTATCTTGATGTTGGGGCAGGTAATCTGTCCAAAATATCTGGAACCTGGAAGCCCAATAGTTGATGTCCACATCAATGAAATCATGATCCCACATACCTTGATTGATCTGGGAGCTGCCATTAATGTGATGACAAAGGACACAATGATCAAACTTAACCTCCAGGGCTCCTTGAGGAAGACCACAACAGTACTGCAACTAGCAAACTTCTCCATCGTGACCCCTGAGGGGATTGTGGAAGATGTGATGGTCTCCATTAATTCTTGGGAGTACCCTGCTGATTTCTTAGTTCTCTAGTCGAAGGCAAAGCTCACTGGGTATCCTCTCATCTTGGGAAGACCCTGGTTGGCTACTGCCGATGCCTACATTAGCTGTTTGGGAACATGACCATCAAGAACATGCAACCTCTCTCCGTGTTAAGAATATAGAGTTCGAACCAGAAAGAACCTTGAAAATCAATCCATCCCTATCCACTTCCCAGGAGAAGGAGTTGCGCAGCTTATTGAGAAAACATTTAGATGCCTTCGGATGGAGTTATAAGGAGATGAAGGGAGTGCACCCTTCAGTATGTACTCGTCATATATACATTAAGGAATATTTCAAACCATTCAGGCAACCTCAAAGGAGGATGAATCCAGTGCTTAAAGACATTGCTAAGGAAGAGTTGCAAAAATTACTTGATGCAGGATTCATCTACCCCATCTTTGACAGTGAATGGGTCACTCCTTTTTGGTGCTAGTTCCAAAGAAAATTGGTAAGTGGAGAATCTGTGTCCACTATTGGGAATTGAAAAAAGCCACTAAAAATTACCATTTTCCTTTGCCTTTCATAGATCAAGTGTTAGATGGTCTAGCAGAGAAAAATTTTTCTCCTTCCTAGATGGGTTTAGCAATTACAATAAGATTCAAATCAGCCCGGAAGACCAAGATAAGACCACTTTCACTTGTCCTTGGGGTACCTTTGCATACCAGGTCCTTCCTTTTGGTTTGCGTAATGCTCCAACCATTTTCCAGAGAGCAGTATTGAGTATATTTTCTGAATTGGTTCATGAGGCAGTTGAAATATATATGGATGATTTTACTCCTTATGGTTCTGACTTTCAGGAAGCTTTATCTAACCTAGGAAAATTTTTAGACAAGTGTGTTGAGATGAACCTGTCCCTCAGTATAGAAAAATGTGAATTTTTTATGACTGAAGGGACCATGCTAAGTCATGCAATATCTCAACAAGGATTGTAGGTGGACCCCAACAAAATTGCCATCATCCAAAGGGTCCCACCTCCTCAAAAGGTGAGAGATGTCAAAAGTTTCCTAGGCTTAGCTGGGTATTACCAAAGATTCATTAAAGATTTCAGTAAGCTAGCCTCTCCGTTGTTTGGCCTTCTAGGTAAAGATCTCAAATTTGTATGGTCGGAACACTGTCAAGAAGCCTTAGATACCTTGAAGAGTAAACTTGTGACTGCCCCAATTTTGAGAGGCCCAAACTGGGCCCTACCTTTCCACATCCACACAGATACCTCGAACAAAGCAATAGGAGCAACCTTAGGACAAATTGATGAAAAGTTACCTTATTCCATATACTTTATAAGCAAAAATTTGTCAAAGACAGAGTTAAACTATACAGTGACCGAGAAGGAACTCCTAGATGTTGTGCATTCTTTAAACAAATTTAGACATTATATCATAGGCTATCAGACTTTTGTGCATAATGATCATGCTACAATTATATATTTAATGAACAAACCAGATGTAAATGCTCGCATTATTAGATGGTTGCTTTTATTGCAGCAGTTTGATTTGACCATTGTTGATAAACTCGGTAAAGAAAATGTTGTTGCTGACTTTTTTTCTACAGTAAATTTTCCTACAGGTGAAGAAGGAATGGTGGATGATCAAATGCCAGATGAACACCTGTTTGCTATCTCAGTACTCCCTCCATGGTTTGCTGATATAGCAAACTACTTGGTTTCAACACAGTTTCCACCACACCTGTCCTCAAAAGAGAAGAGCAAGATAGTAAGGAAAAGCACCCCTTTCACCTGGATTGGGGCTAATCTCTTCAAACTCAACCCAGATCAGATATTGAGAAGATGTCTCAGGGAGGAGGAAGTCTTTGACATTCTCCTGACCTATCATGACAGGCCTTATGGAGGTCATTTTGCAGCAAAGAGAACTGCCTTGGAAATCTTGCAAGCAGGCTACTATTGGCCCACTGTTCATCAAGATGTGAGGAGATACACTAGCCAATGTGATCGGTGTCAAAGGATGGGGAAACCTACTCCAAAGGATGAGATTCCCAAGAAACCTCAAGTGACCTTTGAGCCATTTGAGAAGTGGGGCATGGATTTTATGGGTCATATCAACCCTCCTTCAAAGCAAAAGAAATACATCATTGTGCGTACCGATTACCTGACCAAGTGGGCAGAATCAAAAGCAATAAAAATAACAACAGAGGAAAAAGTAGCTGAGTTTTTGAGAGAAAACATATTCTACAAGTTCGGGTATCCAAGAGAATTGGTCACAGATTAAGGCAGTTAGTTCACTTCCAATTTGATTGAAGACCTGCTCAAACATCATAAAATCAAGCATAGGACTTCCACCCCTTACCATCCACAAGCCAATGGGTAGGTGGAAGTCACTAACAGAGCTTTGGAAGGAATTCTGGCCAAGGTAGTGAGTAGTAGCAGAAAATATTGGGCGGACAGATTAGTTGAGGCCACCAAGGCCTACAACACAACATGGAAGACCACCACAAGGTTGGTCTTGAATTCAATACACTAAGGATGGCAGCTCAGTTGAAACTAGACCTCAACCATGCACAGAAGGAAATACTACTCTAGCTCAATGGGTTGGATGAACAAAGATTGTAGGCCCTTCTCCAAACAGAGGTAGTTCAGCTTTAGAGGAAGATATGGCATGAAAAAAATATCAAGGAGAAGCAATTCCAAGAGGGAGATTGGGCACTACTCTATGATTCAAGGTATAAAGACTTCAAGGGCAAGCTGAGGACAAGATGGCTAGGACCCTACACTGTGGAAAAATGCAATGACAATGGTTCAGTTTTGATCAGAACCATTGATGAGGAAGCCATCCCCATGCTTGTCAATGGACATAGGTTGAAAATTTACAAGAGGCCCCTCTCTAAGTGAGAGTTCATTGAAGATCTAAATAAGACAATGATGGTAGTGGAGCATGTCTCAGCCTCCACACATTGAAGAAACAGAAAAAAAGGGAAAAAATAAAAAGGACTCAAGTGAAAACCTCCATGAGTTGATTGAGTCCCATCATTGAGTCGAAAACTTCTTCTGAGGTGGCTCAGTGAAGGCAATTAGGGTGAAAACCTCCTTGAGGCACCCTAGTTGTTTTCAAAAAAAAAAAAAGAGAGAAAATAAGAAAAGGAAAATTGAATTTTAATGTGTGTTTCAGGTTGCAGGAGAACCACAGGGAGCAAGAGAAGATGCCAAAGAGCCTAGTTCACCTCCTCCACACTCTTCTCCATCATTCCTAACCTTTCTTCCACCCCACTGTTGTTTTTTCCCGAAAACTCTGTGTTCTACAGGAGGCCTTGTTTTTTCTACAGGAGGCTCCTGTAGGAATCACAGAGAGCCAGAAATGGTTCTAAAAAGCAATTTGAGGGGCTGGAAAGCTTCATGAAGAGCATGTAAACCCTCGTACAGCTATAAACCTTCCTTGCCTTCCATTCCACACCTACATCACATCATCATCATCATTTTTTTCCTTCCTGTCACAGAAAAACATAGAAAACCAGTTTTTAGAAAAAACAAAAAATAAAGGAAGCAACACCTCAAATCTCACCTGTAGCTTACCTAGTACCTCTCCATCTCCATCGGTATCTCTGGCATCATCCTCATAGCTCCCAACATAAAAAATCAACTAAAATTTTAAATGGAGAAGCAACTACATAAGCTCTTGTAGGAATTCTTGTAGCAGTTGATCCCATTAAAATCAAGCCACAATAGCACAATGATTGGTGTTCAAAAGGGGTATAAGCACAATGACAGGAGGATTCATGAGGAAGGAGCCCACTAATTCAACCAGGCTCCATGAACATCCCCAAGTAGTAGCCATATTCACCAGGGAAAATTGGATGACATTTTTTGAGAAATTTCGAGGGTTTGATGAAGAAATTACTCAGGAATTTTCCTTTCTTTAGTCCCTCACTCAAGAACCCATGGCACTGCCACTTTTAGAGGTCTTTCCATGGAAATAACCCCAGAATTTATCAGTAGGGTTACTACCCTTCCTCTTGGATTTCCTTGGAGCAAAGATGAAAAACCAATTGGACAAGTTGCCAAGAAAAATTTCTTCTAAAACAATGAACATCCTGTAGAAGATAAAAATGGCATTAGAAGGACAAGCATACCCTACCCTTGGGATGAGGTTAGTTACCAAATCATCAAGTATGTTTCCTGTAAAGGGAGGTATAGCATAGTCTATGGCTACCATTTTAGAAACCTTCATGAGCTTAGATATGGCATGGACACTCCAACACCCCAGAAACTCAGCATCCCCTATTTCCTCCTGCAGTCCCTCATAGACTCCAACATTAAGTTCAAGGTAGGGAGTCCAGATCAACTGGCTCACCATGGGTTAATTAAAATTTTAGTGGAAGAAGCCCTCTACGCATTCACAATCCCCATAGCATGGGAAATTTTCTGAAACATGACAGCAGAAGATGACATAAAGGCCCTCACCTACGATATTAGTCCTTCTGATAGTGAGGAGGAAGAGCAACAAGGGGGAGAAGGAGAAGAAACTAATGAACAAGAAGGGGAGAAGAAAGAAACCAAAACAGACCAGGGAAAAACGAAACAAATAGAGACAGAGGAGAAGATAGAAGGAGGAGAAAGAGGGACAGAAAAGACAGAAGTGTCTTTTGAGACCCTAGAAAGAGAGGCAACAGCTACTCTCACTGCCCTCAACACCCCAATAAAATAAAATAAAAAGAGGAAGAGGCAGACCTCAATGTATTTCAAGGCTAGGAAGAGCACAGGGATCAAAATAGGGAAACCTCGGACTACTTCTAAAGTGCCTATTGTTATTAAAGATTCACCCTCTACCCAAGGAAAGGAATCCCCTTCCAAGCCACCTATCACTTATGAAAGGGGGACTCCTAGATCTCCCACATGGAAGGAAAATGTAGAACTACAAGACTCAAAAATAGTTCTATAGGAGGCACATACTGTTCTATAGGAGACCCTGTTAAGACTACAGGAGACCGAAAAACTTGAAAAAAGGATAGAAGTACGGCCACAAGGGAAGGAGGAAGCAACAGAGGCACAAGAACCTGACCCCCAGCCTAGTCTGGGCTCTTGCTACAATCTTCTTGAGGGGGGAGGAATCATTCCACAAAAATTTGCAATTCCACTATTCTTTGAGTTGGAGAAAGAAAAAATAAGAACCCATAGGTGGATGCAAACAACCAAATCCAAGGGAGTTGAGGATATTGGCCATATGGATAATCAACTCAGAGAAATGGGTAGAGAATTAAGTGCTGTCAAACATAGAGAATCAATCACAAGAACTCACTTTAAAATAGAAAATGAATTGTTAAGAAGACAATTTCAAGAAAAAGAGACACAATTGGCATGCATGGCTAGCTAGTCCATGGAGGCATTGCAATGTATAACACTAGCAAAATCATATGGATTATACCTCAAGGACCATTGGCTATAGTTTCAGATCAAGAATTTGGCACAGAGAGGCACAATGTCTTTTCAAGATTACAGACAATTTATGGACTTGTGTGACCAAATCTCATTAGAAGACAAGGAAAAAATAGTAGAATTCTATCTGCATAACATGGCCCTCACAAACATGAATGTGTGGGACCCTAATACTAGGTTAGGGGACCTACAACTAATGGCCATGGCATCATGGATGAATCATGAGGAGTTAAGGGCAGAAGAAATAAGAAATTTGATGATAAAGGAGTAGAATGAGCCCTTAATGATCAGAGCTAAGCCATCAGACCCCATGGCTCTCATCAGCACACGCCAGTTTCTTGCAAATAATCCACAAATTTCCCCTAAATATATCAATGATCTGGCTCAAGCCATCACACATTTTGAGGATATGGAAAGGTTACATGGGGATGACTATATTCATGCTTGTATGGGGAGGTGGAACACCCTACCACAATTTGCAGATCAGGGAGTATCACTTCCCAACAAGGATGAAAGAGGCACTAAGGAGAGTGCCACTGTACAAGCACTCCATGCGGAGTTTGAAGGTCATTTGGATTGGCCTCAAATTGAGTCCCCCACTACGGTGAGGTATGCTAGAAGGCAGAAAAGAGGAAGAAGAGCAACAACAATGGGAAGAGGTAGACAAAAAGGCAGAATTCCATGACAAAGAAGAGGAGATCACATCAGAAGCATGGGATGTTACCAGGGCCATCAAAGATGAGGAGATGGTCTAAGTTGCTCAGAGGATGAGCAACACCTTCAGTAGGGGTGATGATGAGCCCCATAAATGGGTAATTATATGGGCTCATTTTGCCTCGTAACATAGCTAAATCAACCATTCTCTTAGCTTATTGCATGTTTTTTTATTATATTTATGCTTATGGAGTGAGTTGGGGTAGTTATGATGCCATGAGGTCTAATATGTGTTTAATGCAAATTTTTGTTGAATTTTGAAGACAAAGTCAAAGATTAAATGGACAATTGGCAACAATACTTTGAAGTGGAAAAAGGAGAGGATTTATGGGAGGGAATCCCCCTCATTTATTATTCCCCACTTCGAATTCTCCTTCATGCAGCTCGGAGCACAAACAGCCAAATCAATGCACTAGGAGGTAGCAGAGAAAGTGGAGGATAACTTATGTTTATCTCGAGTTTTGGGAGGCAAGCCTCCCTAATTTTAAGTTGTTGAGAGATTCAGTTGTATAAGTAGAGAGGCCTAGGGCCTCACTAGGATTGGATTTTTGTTGAATTTTTGTTGTAGTTTTGCTCTGCTCAACTTCAAGCTTACTTTTGGTGATAGTTTCATGTAATCCTATTACTATTTTGATAATAAAGATGAGATTCTTCTTGAGCTAGCACTGAGTTACCTCAGAGGGCTGAAGCTCTTGGGTTAGGGCCCAATCCAAATATCCAAGCTCCTCTTGTTTGTATTTATATGCTTCATTTCAATTTATGGATTAGTTGTTGTTAGATCAATCTCTTTCTTGGTTAAGAATATGTTTCTTTTGGTGATTTAGAAGGTTGTTTCCATTTGTGTTTCCCATAGCAGGTTAAGTAGTGATATAAAGAAGATAGAAAAGGCCATCAACAATGTCTTGGCCTCCTTTCCTCCCTTTGCGACCATGAACTAAAGCCAAGACCCTCTTGCTGCCACAAAACACAGATTTTTCTTCTCCATAAGATTTCTAGTGTTGCAGTTTGTTAGAAGGTTAATGCTTTTCTTTAGATCTCTTTCACCAAGCTCATTTCTATCTTTACAATTAGTATTCTTCCATGCTTTCTCTCATTATAGCACTTTTCAACATTTCTTTCCATAGCTCATAATTTAGATGATCATTAGAATGCTTGATGTACCATATTAATGAGTGATCCTGCATCGCGCTAACCAGTGTAGCCTTTTTGATATTGTCATCCATGACTGCTTGTGCTTCCCATACCACCCTTACTACGAACCAAAATTGGTCTGGATCTTCATTCCCTACTCCTTTGAATACCGGTAGTTTGATTACACTCGTCATATTGAACTGTGGTGGTGGTAGAGGTGGGGTGGGTGGAGATGGAGGTGAGGGGGGTGAGATGGGTGGCGGTGTAGGTGGAGGTGGTAAGCACGGAATTTGCTACATTATAAAACTGACTGCGTTTCTCAGAGAAACTTTCGCGAACTCTTCCTCGCTTTCACACGAGGGTGAAATTAAGGGACTAGTTTCTAATTCTTCGGTACCTCCGCTTCTATAGATATTCCCACTTCACATAGACCCAAACATTAATTTATTCGCATAACCCGCTTTTCGCACAATAGCATCTTAATCCAAGTGTTCAAAGATTTAATATACTTACCTCATGGCCCTTTGAGGAAGCATCACTCTGCCTCACTTTAGCTGACAATTGTATCTACCGTGAACTCAACGATAAATCCTCCTATCATTCGGTCGAGCCAATGGTCCACAACTCACGCGATCTTATCTCCTGATGATTCTAGTATGCACACTAATTCTGGAGTCCACACGATTGGTTTGTCGAGCCTGCACCTTCCTTGTCTGTCTACTAACTTCACGATCCACTCATACAGCTGAAAAGCAAAGGATGCAAAGAAGATTTCATGTATTTTCGTATATAAGTAGCTCTCCAACCGTTGTTCCTTCGATACTCACGGATTCCTGTTTTCTTGCGCCGTGAACTTGTGAGTCTTCTTGTCCAACCACTCTTCAATTCTTTCTTCATTGGATTCTAGTGACACGACATCAGACATCCCTTATGCAGATCTCGGTCCCGGCAATGGAACCATTTGTTGGCTTGTATGGCCTTAACCCAGGTTGAGAGGTGATTTAACCAAACAAATCCTGGTACTACTAGCCCTAAGGTCTCACTCGAAGTAGTATGGGAGGATGCTAGAATTAGGTTTCCGCACCCTAGGGATGCCTGATGAGCTTTGGTGGTCCACAGTTTTACCCTGCATGCACGTCTCTACACGCATCTATTAGTTCCACGCAACCTGTGATGTTGCCTTCGTACAGCCCTACTCGGGGTGCGATCCATACTATTACCCAAGTTCCTTACTATCAACCTATTATTATCCAATTAATTTAACTTATCCATGTCAATCTAGTGATAATTAACAGTATATCCAACATTCATATAAGTGCACGTGATAAACAAAACAATATAAATGTATAAAATGCAATATACAAGCAGATGCATAGAAATTGGAATCAACTTCTCTTTATTATTCTTTGTTCAAGGTTACAGACTTGACATCACCCTGCGCACTGAGCTATAGGGATCTACACACTCATCTGTGGACTCTACTAGGCCTCTGCGCACTCATATGCAAAGCCTCTTCCTACAACTACGACCCAATACTCTTAAACTCTTACTCTATGCTTGAACTATTCGTATTCATCTATATCCTCCTTCGCTATCTTTACAACTTAGAGCCTCACTCTATTTATACAATCCCATGGTCCACACACCATGGGTAGGTTGACATGTCATTAAATTACATTACAAAACTTAGGGTGTACAACCCTATGCCTCAGCCTATACTGTGCGCTCCTCGCCTGCAATTAGCGGAGTCTTACAAGATATTTGACCAAAACTTGGGCTTTGAGCCCCAAAACATGTTGTGGGGGGAATACATGCCCAACAAGATAATTTAGGGACTTGTTCACTACTACTGGAGGATCAATAATAAATAATAAGTTAACAAGATATTATGAAATTATGACACAAATAGTGGAACTCCAATGATTGAGAAAATCTAGGAATGTGTCCGACTAATCAAGGGAGCAGATCCACCAATCAAGGGATCAGATCCACTAATCAAGGGGTTTCAGTGGGGAAGGCTTCCTCCATCCAATGGGTAATGATTCTTAATCATTTTGTATAAGTACCAAGTCGAATTTGCCTCTAGGGAATGATTGAGAAAATCTAGGAATGTGTTCCCTGCCATTTAATGCAAATTCCTAGTATTGGGGACTAGATCAACTAATCAAGGGATTTTGGTGGGGAAATCTTCCTCCATTCATGGGGAATGATTTCTAATAACTTTTTATAAGTATCAAGTCTAATTTTCATCTAGGGATAGTTTTTCATTAGTGTTATTGTGGAGAGAGCTTGTATTTTTGCAACTCCATTGTATTTTCTTGCAGGGATGTCATTCTATTGATGAAAATAATGAATATTGGTGTCATGTTCAGCTTCTAAATCTTGTTCTCCTCCATACGTCTCTGAGTTTCCTTGCTCTTGACATCCTAGGAGCCTCAGAGCCCTTTTGTATCATTTTCTTTCCTTCTTTTCATTGCGTATTCACATGCATCTCTAGTTTTTATTTCTTTCTATTTCTGCATTTAGTATTAATGATTTGTTGTTGTAGGATTGAGTTAAATGGTTGATGTAAGTTCTTTTGAAGGATCATAAGCATTATTTCATCCTTGGAAAATATTTTTAATTTCATAATAATCATTGAGTTTCTTGGATTAGTCTTCTTATTCCCAAATCTAGATTGTTGGACCTCCTTTTTAGCGAAGAACAATAAATTTATGCTATTTTTTTATCATGCTAACAAGATTCAATCGAATTAATTCCACTTGCATCAGATCAAAAACGCATTCTAGTTCATAACAAAAATCACCCCATTTCATTTTCATTTGATTTGGTTAGGCATTTTTAGATTGACTAGCTCACTAGTTCTCGAACTTCTAGATTTTCGACTAGTAATGTTTCTTATTTTTGTTGCATGGGTTAACAGAGATATTTTTGAATGATTCCACTTGGAATAGGGACCTAAGACATTCTATTTAATAAAAAAATTGTCCCATCCAATTTGGATTTTATTCTCTTGGTCATTAAACCCTCAGCAATTTCATCATTTTTCATAGAAATCCTCCCAAGCACATTGAGCGAATCCAACCATCTACTATCCTTGATGTTGACTCTTGAGTGATCCTATACCTTCTCCCACACCATTCCACCCATAACACACCTTTCCTAGGCCTCCCATCACCTCCAATGTTAGGACCCTGAATTGTCTATTTTTGACCTTACATTTTGCTATGATATTACTCTTTTTTTACCTATGAATTGAAATCCTTGATATCATTCTTGAACTCATTATCCCAAGGTATGAAGTAACTCTCCTCATTTGCTATATGATTAATTATTCAACACATATTCATGTTATCTTTACAATTAATTACCTAAGTCACTGACAGTTGATTGGAATTGTTCAAAGTCCACAGAATCAGGAGTCACAGTTGCTGTAACACCAGGAACAGCAACTGTGCAGTTGCTGCAACACCAGAAGCAACAACTGACTAAAGCAAGAAAAGTCCTAATTCGCAACAGCAACTGTCCGAAGCTGGCAAGACTATACTCGGTCAATGATGATAAAGCAGGATCGAGTCAATCCAGCCACAGACGCGGAAACACTAGGAACAGTACAAAGTATTTTAAGGACGGTTAAGATGCACCGAGTCAGCAATAACAGCAGAGTAACCGAAGATAGCATGAGGAATCTGAGGGGATAGACAAAGATCATCCGGTTTGCGATAACGGAAAGAATCAATCAACCAAGGATGACAAAGATAATATATGGTTGTAACAGTATGATGTAACAGGAACCGATTTCCTATTTTTGAACAGGGAAATTAAACTGTGGAACAATCTATTGTAATAGATGTCTCCTCTATAAAGAGGAGACATCTACAGTTGAAAAACTAGCATGTGATACTGAATCGTTGTAATACTGAAGGCTGGAACTTCTGTTGTAATTAAACTCTTGGCAGATGAATAAAGTTTGGTTCTGAGCATTTTGATTTAGTAATTCTGTGTAGGGGAATCTTGTGAGAGGGATAAGGCCCACCTTCTTCACAAGATTCACCCCATTTCTTTTCCTGTTAAGTGTGTGTTAATTTTCTATGTGTTAGCCTTGTTTCTGGTATTTTTCTTTGGCTGATACGCTATCCCTTTAATCAATTGGTGCTGCGAGAAGTGTGTCACCGGTGAATCAGATTTTGGTGTGTATTGGCGACTGATCACAGAGGTAGGTGCT
>APFE031364562.1:0-24420 GCA_000404065.3 Pinus taeda
TGGAGATTTAGATCTCCCTCTAGATTTAGATCTCCCACTCGATGACTTATTTTTGTTTATGTTCTAGGACCGTCCTCGTATAGACAAGGCATCACCATTGTGGTTGTCCATATTTTTTTGTCTCATCTCCTCCGTTAGCAAGGTTGAGACTATTTCATCAAACTGCAAAGCAGTTGCATTGCTACCTATTGCAATAACCAGACTATCCCACGAATCTGGTAGAGAACACAACAAACTGATGCGCTTATCTTCATCTAAAATTTTAATATCAACAAATGATAACTGACTTACCATAGTATTAAATGCATTCATATGCTCTGTCATTGATTCTCCATCTTTCATCCTCAGGTTATACAACTTTTTCCGCAGGAACAATTTACTCACTGGAGACTTAGATTGGTACAAAGTCCCTAACTTGTCCCACAAAGCCTTCGCCGTAGCTTCCCCTAATACATTCAACAATACTAAATCTGAGACACACAATCATATTGTGCTCTTTGCCTTCCGATCCAACTTCTTCCATTCTTCATTGCTCACTCCCGTTGGTTTAGTACCCAGATCTACCGCGATCCACTGATCTTTATCCACCAATAGATCCTCCATCTTGGGCTTCCACAACTCAAAACTCTGACCATTGAGCTTCTCAATCTCTATCTTTCTGCTACTAGCCATCTTCATTCACCACCAGAATCGATCTCGCAGATCTCCCACTGAACAGGGTCTACCACAGGCCCGAGCGAAACCCTTCAGCAACAAAGGCGTGCCCTTGAAGCCAAAACAACTCTGATACCAAATGTAGGTTTTAACCCCATACAGAATTACCTGCATACGAATTCTAAATCACAGAAAAATAAACAATGTGAGAGCATAACACATAAAAACACATATGCACAGAGGTTTTCCCCTGGATCCCAAAACCGGGACTACCAACTTGATTTTTCATTATATTCCTTTCAATGTTACAATACATATTTATACATGCCAAAGCATCCAATACCATGGAACGAAAACCATCGCGTCCAATACCATGGACCAAAAACCATCGCGTCCAAAAAACATGTGCGAAAATCATGCACAAAACCATAGGTGGGTCCGCCCAACCTAGCATAGGGTTCAAAACCAAAATTTTCCGCGGCGCTGCCCCGTACCCCATAAAGTGGGGTTACGGGTACCCCTCAAAGCCCTTGTTAATTATGTGGAAAGAATATAACACAACCCAACACCTCCTACCAAATATCATATTTCCATTTAAGACTAAACATGTCTATTTTAGCTTTCATGTTCTGTGAATAGTTGTGCAATCTAAAGAATTTCTTCATCCCAATCAACCATGCCTCTGCATCTTCTAACTTCTTCATCTCTCCATCAAATGTGGCTAGCTTGACTTTCTTGAACTCCTTAGGCAGATACTACTCCTCCTATAAGGATGATAACAATGATGATGGCGAGAATGTCTCATAGATGAGGAACTAGAATGATGACCATACATACTAGTCCTCCTATTAGGTGTATCCAGTGATCTGCCGCCTTTGACTATATCTCCTTTATCGAACCTCTATTTGGACCGATACCTGCTACCATAGGCTCCATTACTTTTCTCTTCCTTCTCTTGACTAATTCTCAACTATCCCTATCTCTGAAAATATAACAAGCTATGAGTAATCATTGCATTGACTTCTTGCTTTTCATGAGCCCTTGTAAGTCTTTCATGAGCCTCAACCAACTTGTCATTATCTTCTTTGCAAATTTTGATTTGTGCCCTCAAACTCCTCAATGTATCTACTATACCAAGGGAATATTCATCTCCTTGATGCCCAACTGATATGTAAGATAAGTCCCAAGAACTGTAGTCTATCATTTTTCTTGTCATCTCTAATTCTTTTCTTCCTACAAGTAGGACATGTCAGATAAAACAAATAGATACCAAAATTAAAACCATACCTCATTGTCGTTCAGGGGAGGCTCATGTCATCTACAAAATCAGTCCACATTAGCATGATACATGTACAATCATAACCATATCAATATAACAACATCATCCATTACCATACCAACTGTATACCATGACCCGATGCATGACAACCATAACCTTGACAACATCAAATTTTACCTAACAAGAGAACAACTTGCTTTAATACCACCCTGTAACTGCCTCCTCCTACATTTACCCACTTTCACTAGTTTTGTTGAGGTAAAAATGAGATGAAAGTCACTATGATAAGACTCAACCTTCTATATGATCTTAAGGAAATAGAGTCGACAACTTAAGGCCTTAATACCTTCCCTCAAGTATTACAGGAACTCCATGAGCTACCCAACCCTTTCAGGTGTCCAAACCCTAAGATAACCCTCTTTTTCAATAACTTGGGCTCTCAGTTACTCTGTTGAAAAGGCCTCTAAGAGACTGTAAACCTCCAGTCACTTCCATAGGCCCACTTCCTAGTGACTATGGACTATTTTAGTAAATTTTGTCCGAACGAACTTGAATTTTGAGCCACGTTTTAATGGCTAGGACTCGGGATTCCACCCATACTCAATGAAGCTTCCAAATATGATGAATAACATAGAAACAAAGATTCTAAACCAAGAAATTGAGTAAGTACTTGAGCTGACCCCTCCCAAGAAGGACAAGAATTTCATGAGACACATGGTAAACATGCAACCTACGAGTCATGAATTCATATCTAAACATAGGGATCTGAAACTTATATGAGGTTTACCAAGAAGGACTAATTCCCTCTCACAATAGTTGTCGTAACACCAATTAGGTCATGCATTCATTAATTAGTCATTCACCAATTAAAGGGTGATAAGAGCCATACTTAAATATGTCATAAAAGCATGGTTATAACCAACATATAATCATATAATTAACAATGATAGAAAAACCATTAAAGCCACAAAATAACAAGTATATCTACTCATAAATACATGAGGAGCTTAGTTCTTATTAACCATATGAAGAAGACAGCCAAGTTAGGGACTTCCATGTACCACCTGACCATAGATTGGGATGAACCAAATATTTATTTCCGCCAATCACTACCATGCCATATTCCAAGCATGAATGTGGGATCTCATGGGATAAATCAATCCATAAAAAATCAAGGGAATCCATAGGTTAAACCACCTCCACTCTCACCATATTGTGATCTCACCTAAACTAGTCCTAGGATCACAAAACCAAACCCAGCTTGGATGCCTCATAATTCCTTCACCATCCCTTCTAGAATTTTCGTGTCTCCACCCACCTGTTGAGGCTTCCCAGAGAAAACCATCTCCACCTCCAACCCTTGGAGTGTTCCTGAGACCATCTCACTTCGATCCAAAACCTTCTGGTAATCTAAATCTCAACCATGAAAGAATCCCATCACACCATGACTATTTGGAAATGGAAAGGAAAGGCTAAAACCATTTTCGGAACTTGGAAAAACCAATGTCAATGATAGAAAATGAACCAAATACACACATGCACATAGCATGCATTCCAAGACCATCTAGGAAATCATACACGTAACCTTTTCCTTGCAAGTATTCCCACTAAACTTACTTGATTCAACCTTGTCTTGCTTGATCCTTGATTTCCTTTGCTTTACTTGTGCGTGAAACTGTGAAGTTGGGTTACACTTTTGTGAGAAACACCCCCAAAAAATTCACAATCTCAATTTTTCGACTGAATCATTTAATTTAATTTATTTATTTATTTATTTTATTTTATTTAATTAAATAATTTATATTTATATTTATTTTTATTTATTTATTTTTATTTTTATTTTTTTTCGGATGAACTATTATACGAAGGTTCAACCAAAATTTTGGTCGTTTATACTAACTATGATCATTAAATGGAATTTTCGTTGGAGTTTCAAAAGTCATGAAAAAATAGTTGGGTTGAGTAAATAATTTGGTTGAACTAGGGTTTTCGGTCGAATTATTTATTCAACAGAAAAATGTTTAGATGTATGAACGAATAGATGTTGTTGCATAATTTTCTACTCTGTTGATTTGTCTTTCATGTTGTATGTTGTGTGGTCTTTTGATTTGTCTATTGTGTGTTCTATTGAGCCGAGTACCGACCAAGCGATGTAGTCTATGGTATGTTTAGCCGAGTAGAATCTGAGTACTAAAACTGAGTCGAAATCAAGTCGAAGCCGATTAGGTAATTCACACATATTTCTCTTTATGAGTTATTTTATTTTTAATGATGTTTTTTATAATATTTTTAATGATGTTTTTTATAGTATTTTTTTTCGTTTTCTTAGGCAGTGTGGTGCTAGTAGAAATTTGGTTGGTTGCACTTGAAGATGGAATATTTCTCAGCCTCCTTGTCCACCCTCATCACTAGAAGCTTTGTTAGCCTCCTCGTCCACCCTCCTCATCCAGCCTAGGTAAGTTGCCTTGCATGTTTGTGTATATATAAATAAAAAAATATAAATCAATTGATAAAAAAAATGAAAACAACTATATAAATAAAATCATATTATTTTGAGCTATAAAATTAGCAGTAGTTTACCTTAGTAGTAGTGCAAAAGTAGAAGTGTAGTTCTATCGTATTAAGTATTTTAGCTAGTTGTAACAATCCTACTATGATTTGACAACTACTACGATCCTCTCTTCTACACGAAAAATTCATATTGTAGTGCCATATTGTCTATAGCATGAGGTGCACCAACCTTATGACACAATGCTCCATGCATTAGTGAAACAATCAAATCTATTGAGAATCCAACCTCTTTCAACTTGCTATGTTGCTATGGGGTGGCTTCCTATATTTATTTGACACCTGGGACTCTACTCCTATATAGAAACTATGACAAAAATATCTATGAATAAAGCCAAGGTATGACCATGTGAGTAATAGAAGTGATACTAGCTTAAGTAATGATAATGGTTCTAGTCATTCATAAAGATAAAACATCTTTTCATTTTCGTCAACAAGAATTTTTAACATATAAGGCGTGTATCATAACCATGTGATAGACAACAATGAATCAAAGTATGGAAGGAGGAAAGGATAACACTCAGAAACATATGATTAGAGCTAATGAGTATAATTCTGAAAAATACTTTCATGAGAGGAACATAAAGCTTCCGAAACATTAGAAATGGATCACAAAATGTGAATTCCAATTCTTACAATTGGTTTCAGATATGGAAGACATTCATTGTGAACTGATAATAGGAGGAAAAATTGAGAAATAGATTATACTAGTCATAAATATGAATCTCATATGAAACACTATGTCATACTGGAAAAATATAACTTTCTGTTCAAAATCTGATAGTACAATGCTTACACAAGTTACTTCAATAAGTACCAACCCCCCAATTTTCTTAGAAAAGAAAAATATATATAGAAAAGTATACAAAATACATAACAACATGTTTCTATATTTCTAGAAAGAAATCAAATTAAACAAAACTAAAAATAAAATGCTTGCTATATATCTCAAGTAGCTGAGTATTGGGAAAATCTGCCAACTTCCAAATGTTGCTAGAGGTGTCATTAGTTAATCTATTTGGATTTGAGAAGATTTGAGTCTCTATTGCTAGGAAGTGTCATTTGTTTTTAATGTTTCTAACTATGCATTGTATTATCCATCTGATTCAAATGCTAATATATATAATATCATGCCTTCAAATCTACGATTTCTCCTTGATATCTTGATCTGTTTCATAAAATTTGGGATTTTATTGCCACATATTCCTTTGGTGAAGTCTAGGGATGTTGTACTCTGAGTTGTACGAAAAGACCTGGGACTTGATTTACTCTAATTGCCAACTTATCCTCATGATGTTGGGATGTTCCATAGGCTTCCTTTACACATACTACCATTTTTCTCTTAAGCTAAATTTTGGGATGAATCAACCATTTCACCAGCATAAATAGTCGCAAGAAAATCATTTTAAAGGCCATGCTTCCATTAATATCTCGACCTATGCAGATATGGTCTCTATATTTAATTGTATTTTGATTTCTGGCTATAACAATTTGCAGCACAATCGTGAGAGTTTCCACTACCATATTCAACTCGAGTGAGAATAATTGTATCATATCTTGCACTTCTTTTTTTCCAAAATATTAAATTTACACGCATTGTGAGCAACATTATAATTTGAAATAAACATGAGCATAGATTAAAACAATACTCCCATCATATATAAATTTGTTTTCCATTGTATTCCATAGCACCACACAACCAAATATATGGCCATAAAAAGTTGTCATACTTTCTAGATAGAAAGAGTGTTGGCATTTCTTTGTGATTTATTTTTTTGTGTTTTAATTTTAATTTTACTTGCTAGATAAAAAGGGCATTTGCATTTATTTGTTATTTATTTTTTTGGTGTTTTAAATTTAATGTTATTGGATTGGTAATTATAGTGTTGGCATTTCTTTGTCATCTATTTTTGGTGTTTTAATTTTATTATTATTGGGTTGACTTGTTCTACCTTGATTTATCTCATAGAACAATTCTTTGATGCTTCTTGGTAACATAATTTCTTTGCTTTTGTTGTTATGTGTTCATTTATGTTTCCTTTCTCATGATGTGTAATTCACTTCAAGCTTCCCTATTTTCTTGGAACATGGGTCCTATTAGTTTCATAAGATAGGCATAATAGACTTAATTGATGGTTCTTGTACTTGCTCTTCTCAAGTAGTAGTTTCTTTTTCAGATACATCTTTTTCATTTTTATTTTGTTGGGTGCATGAGATTGAAGTTAAATAGAGAGTTGGCATTGCTTTGCCATATTTTTTTGATTTTTTAATTTTAAGTTTAATTTTATTGGGTTGACTTGTTCTACCTTAATTTATCTCGCAGAACAACCTTGATGCTTCTTGGTAGCATACTTTCCTTGCTTTTGCTTTTATGTGTTCATTTATGTTTCCTTTTCCATTATGTATAATTAACTTCAAGCTTATATATTTTCTTGGAACATGGGTCCTACTAGTTTCATAAGATGAGGCAGAATAGAATTAATTGAAGGTTCTTGTACTTTCTCTTTTTATGTAGTAGTTTCTTTTTTAGGAACATCTTTTTCATTTTTATTTTGTTTGGTGCATGATATTGAAGCTAGTTATAGTGTTGGCATTGCTTTGCCATCTTTTTTTGGTGTTTTAATTTTAATATTATTGGGTTGATAATTAGAGTGTTGACATTGCTTTGTCATCTATTTTTGGTGTTTTAATTTTAATGTTATTGGGTTTACTTGTTCTACCTTGATTTTTTTCGTAGAACTATTGTCCAAATGCTCCAAAACGCTCCGAAGAGAAGCCCCACAATTATTAGGAGCCCCTACTCGATCAAAATGTTCTATGCTGAGAATATGGGCATAGGATGTAGTGCCAAAGAACGAGGAATGATGCACCTATCAATAATGCTAGTATCATATCCCAATCTTCTCAACACGTCACATTTTAATCAAAAAAATGAAAGATTTGATCAACAAAAAGGACTTCAATGAAAAATTAGATGATATCATGGCCATTGAACAACCTTGATGCTTCTTGGTAACATATTTTCCATGCTTCTATTATTATATGTTCATTTATGTTTCTTTTTTCATCATGTGTAATTCACATTACTTCCCTATTTTCTTGGAACATGTGTGTTATTAGCTTCTTAAGACGAGGAAGAATACACTTAATTAAACGTCCTTGTACTTTCTCCTTTCAAGTAGTAGTTTATTTTTGAGATAAATCTTTTAAATTTCTATTTTGTTGGGTGGATGAGATTGAAGCTAATTAGAGTGTTGGCATTGCTTTGTCATCTACTTTTTGTGTTTTAATTTTAATATTATTTTCTTGCTAACTAGAGTGCTGACATTTCTTTGTCATCCATTTTTGGTGTTTTAATTTTAATGTTATTGGTTTGACTTTTTCTACCTTGATTTATCTCGTAGAACAACCTTGATGCTTCTTGGTAACATACTTTCCTTGTTTCTATTGTTATATGTTCACTTATGTTTCCTTTTTCAGTATGCGTAATTCACTTTGCTTCCCTATTTTCTTGGAACATGGGTCTATTAGCTTCCTAAGATGAGGTAGAATAAACTCAATTGAAGGTTCTTGTACTTGCTCTTTTCAAGTAGTAGCTTCTTTTTGAGATGTACATATTTTTCGTTTCTATTTTTTTGGGTGCATGAGATTGAAGATAATTAGAGTGTTGGCATTGCTTTGTCATATATTTTTGTTCTTTTGATTTTAGTCTTAGTGTTTTAGTTTTAATAAGGTGACATAGATATCAATTTTACTAGAATAAAAGAAGGCCTATCACTTTTCTTTTCTTTTTCTTCTTTAACTATGATTTTTAAAGAAGCATATAAATAGACCCATATTATACATATATATATATATATATATATATATATATATATATATATATATATATATTAGTAAATACTTTAAACCTTGAGTTGAGTTGAAGCTATGTTGAATGAATTAGAGATTTGTAGTTGAGCTGAATTAGAGATCTCTAGTTGTTTTCTTCTTGCAACTCTTGAATCTAAGAATGTAGAAACAACCTTTCTTGCTACCTAGCCTTCCGACAAATTTGTCTAAACAATAATATTTTTCACAACTTAAGAATACTTGTATAAATATATTAAATTTATTTTATTTGTTTTTTTTTCTTATAGGGATCAGAAAACCCATTAAACATGGTTGAAAAATGGACATTATGCATAGAAGTTTCTTTTTATCTCAATCCAGGGCAAGAAGTGATTACTTATGTGCTATGCAATATTGTGATGAACAAATTCGTCCAAAGGAAAAAGAATGTACCTAGAATAAAAACAAATAATGAAGCATACTATATTGCATTGGTAGGAGGCTTAGAAAAAGCTAAGGAGTATGGATCCAATGGAATTGTAGTCTTCACCAATTCTGAACTTGTGTGCAACCAAACGAAAGACGTGTACCAAGTTAAAAAGGAGAGGTTAAAGCAACTGCATGGAGAAGAAAAAATATTGTCAGTCAATTTTAATCATTTAGCATAAGACGTTGTGGTAATGTTAATAGGATGTCTAGTGATCTATTGTATGGGGCAATGCCAATTCAATATTTGTGTGTGAAAGATGAATTATTGTTAAAAAATTCTCCATCAATATTTATTGATGGAGATTATAAGATATCTTTGATATGTGTGTGTTTCTTAGTTATCAATATGTAATTTTTAATGACCATGTGTTTTTTTTCAATTTTATACCAAGTGTTGGTGGCTTAAGGGGGCTTGTTCCTGAGTTCATAGTTAGCTACACTAACCAACAAAACCATACACTACAGGCCCTTTCGGCAACAACCTGCGTAGTGCAAGTTGTAGATTCTCTCGAGGTAGTATTCAGCGATGCTAGAACCAGGTTTTTGCATCCAAAGGACTATGTGATGTGTTCATGTTACTTCTAAGGCTTTATTCCAACTTTTGTTAACCCTAACCCTTGAAACACAGAAATTACAATAACTTACAGATAACAGACCTAAACTCTTTGTTAAGTGTGCTAAACATTCACAACATCATGTAATTAACCAGATCTACCACTTTCGTGCATCGATTAAAAACTTTTCATGATAAATTACAAATAGAAAAGCGAATATACCGTAAATTCACAGGTAATCATAACAAACAAATACACAAATATTGTTCCAAAATAGCCTTTATTATGCTCAGATATTATATTACAGACTCTTTCTACCCTATGCACATAGTTGTAGGAGCGTTCCCCTTCGCCTAAGTACAGAAAAAAAGACTTCTCTTACTTGGATCAATTACCCATATACTCTTAGATATCCTTCATGAATCTCTATGAATCCTTTCTATACCATCTTCTATTACAACACCATGGTCAGCGAACCATGGGTGGGTCACAAACAACTGAAATTCTAACAAACTAAGGGGTTTGACCTTCCTAAATCCCCCTTTGACTCCTAACAACCTTCACGCTCCACTCCTCAAAATGCAGAGACTTTACAATAATATCAAAATTATTTACAAAATTGACCCTAGGGTACCGTGTCCCAACAGGACACCAACACAAATTCGTGACTTGTCCTCGAGTCAGTCTACTAATGTTGCCTCAATATTTTATTGTAGACTGCTAAATTTTATCTCCAATACCTAAAGATCTATTGTCCCTTGCACAACAGCCTAACGAACTTCCTCAATTAAATTTTCAGGGTTCGAACCTTCAACTACAAGGCCCATGGTTCTTTGTGTTTGCTGCATGGCCTTTCCCTCTTGTAATCTAGAGAACCTTTGCATTGGTTCTAAGGTCCACACTATTGATTTGATTTCATCAAATTGCCTCTACTTTTTTTGGATATCCGTTTTGATTTTTTACAAATTTGGATCCTCCTGTGGTGAGGTCCACAGTTCCATGGCATTTTCAAACAACTGGATGTAGCCTTTGAATGCAGCTTGTAGTGTAGCCATCTCTTCTTTAATAACAACCTCATGATACTCTCTAACTTTGGGAAGAGTGGTTGGCTGCAACTTAACTTGGAGCTTAGATATATGTAGTTGTAGCTCAAAATGAACCTTACCAATTTTCTCCTTTGACGCTTTCACTGTGGAAACTAAATTATAAATCTTTTTGTGGAGGCTGCATGTGCTGGAATCTAGAGCTCAAGAACCTCACGACAGGACTGCGCTATTGCTTCTTCTAGCTACTGACTACACACAAAAACTTCTTCTCATTCCTTAAGGGCCTCCACATTTTCCTTGAACATATGTTGGTTGTTGGTTTTTACTTCATTAATGACCAGCAATTCATGTTGTTCTTGAACCTGGAGCTCATCTGATACCCCTTGATGCAACTCATGTAATGTTTGAATAGGGAGCACCGCAAGATTTTGGATCAAATCCTTCATGTGTAATAGGCATGTCTTATCCTCTGACATCTCAATGTGTAATGACCGTTCTGGTAACTACACTATGCAAAATTGTATGGTGAGCTCTCATGTTAATGCTCATAAAATTACTTGTTTTAATCTCACTTTCTTGAGGCTCACTTGTCCAACGCTTGCTTGAATGATGCATGTTTGGTCCTACAATTCCCTCATGCCCTACTGCCCCTTGTCTAGTATTTTGTGGTATTGTTTTTCAATGTGGCTCCGAATATTCTCTGTTGAATCGTAGACCACATCACCAACCTCATCCAGGACCCCCTCCATGAAGACCAAAGGTGTCATGCTTGTAGATTTGTCAGATTTTTGCTTCTTGCACAGTCCCATAGAGCTCCGTTTCTGCCTCCTTTTGACAATGAAGGGGGATTCCAAACCTACACCCCCTTCCTGTTCACCTTTTGTTTCAGCCTCTTCATTAGTGTGCTCCCTATCAGAATCGCCGAGGATAATGGTGGCCTGCAAGGTGGTGGAAATTTTCTCTTCTGGTGGTTCTATCTCTTTGGCGAGTCCTTCTGTTTGGTTGCCTCCTTCTCCTTGGCAGATGCCTCCTTCTACTGCATGGTCTTTCCCTTTGTCGCAACCTTTTCCTTCATGGAAGCCTTCTATGCTTCCTTCTTCTTCTCTTTCATTGTCGTTGTCATAGCTCTGGTTTTCCCTATTTCCTCTTCAATATCTTTACTTCTCCCTGCACTAGCATGAGATGGGGTGAGCTAGCTGCTCGGCCATTTACTGATGACCCCCATAATTTCATCTTCATAGACTAAGTATGGAAACCTATGCCATGTGCATGTGGCATCTTTCTTCACACGGATATGTAGATTATGAAAATCTACCTTGAAGTTGGGAACATTGGTATATTGCACATGAAGGCAAGGTGATAATCGTGGTCGTTGGTTAATCACCATTGTTAACTTTGATTCAAACAAGACCCAAAATATTTTAGTCTCCATGACACGCTCATGGTCCTTAATTCCCCACATTAAGGTGAACTTCGTGGTCTTGGGTAGATCTAGATCATGTTGTGGCAATTGGATTTCTTCTTGCATCATCTATGCCACCAATACGATCAACAAAAGCAACCACATGTAGTGGAACACCTTACCCTTATCCTGGGATTCTCTAAAATCTTCCAAAAAATCATGACATAAGTATTGAGCCCAATTGTATTGGAATCCTTTGGTGCACTGCATAGACAGAGAGACTACCGACGTTGACATTTCATCAACACACACTTTCTCATGATTTTCCAGGCCAAGATTTGTGTAAAAAACTACAGCGCGCCATCTAAGATGAAACTAACTGCATAACTACATGGCTTCTTCACCAGCCTGAAGTCACTCATCATTTGATCTTCTAACTTCTTTTCCTGTGAATTTCCTACGAAATCCTCCACAGTGTCGATTCCTTGATACAACAAGAGGGTTATCCTTTGAATCAACATATCCATGATAGGGATGGGCCCTCCCAACCAAAGGCACCCGTCGAACCAACGTTCATAATTGATGCAAATAAATAGTATTAATGATGTTGCGGTTGAAATGTGTCACCCATAACATGTTTAATAGCCCCCCTCATGTAATCCCAGCCAACCATTTCATTCGCTCAAGCAGCGTGACATTTTCTTCTTCATAATATAACCTCTTCAAGGACTTGCTTGGTTCTAGTTGTGGGAACATCACGTGATCCCCAAGGTCCTAGTACTCCATCTCTAGATACAGTACTAGGGCCAAAAGATTGCCCTAAAAAGGTAATTTTTCTGGCAACAACAGTTTTGGAGACCATGAACTTCTCTAAATCCAGGTCTTTAGGAACCTTGGCTATATATTTCCTTGGCGGTATATATGGCAGTAGTCGCGTTATCAGCTCATCTTCCTCTACATAAATGTCCTCAATTCCCATGGTGAGCTCTTCCTTCTCTAAATCCAGAGGTTCCATCGGCTACTTTGTTCGATCCATCTTCCCCTTTTGTCTAACCTTCATTGATTTTTGCACATCAATTGTTGTAAGGGCACTTGTTGGGGCTTCTTTTGCTTCTTGTCTTCTATAGCGAAAGTAGATTATTTAGGTCTCAGTGATATACGCATTGTACTAAACATAGGTTGGGCTTGCTCAGGCTTAAGTCGGGTTGCATTCACTCTCTTACTGAATTTTCCATGTTACAAATATGCGAAATTCATTAATCATGGTTGTGAAATCTTCTCCTTAATTATTTCCCACTCTTCTGCAGATATACAATAATTCTTGTGATGCAAGCTAAAGCGCAAAAGATCAAGGAAAGTTTTTAGGATGAAAAGTGTTCGAATGTGGAGAAGGATGTTGTATTTATAGCCCAATTTGAATTCAAATCCATCCACTCCCTCCAAATCCCTGTCATTAATGTGATTTTGGTGGTAGATTTCCAAAGATATGCATCTTAAATGCTCCCCCCCACTCCCATTACCAGAAAAATCATCATCCCATTAGCTAGAGTGCTTCTAATGACCACTTTTTGGCTAGTCTGCATGGGACCCACCAGTCTAGCACAACTCCTTCGTCACAACTCCCCTCTGCACCTTCCCTTGATTCGTCACATAGTCCGATCACTTCACCCAACCATCCTTTTGGTAGTGTAGTATATATTCCTATGCTCCCTTTCAACTACCTAGAGTACTAAGACTATCCCACATATATATAATCATTGTGAAAGGGTGAGATCACCCCTGTACAACTTTAATTGGATCCCATTGACCTTTCTTGGAAATAGTTCCCTATTCAGCTTCACGAGCTGAGCTATGCTTCTATTCATGATTTGATTGATAATACATGGCCCCAGCCAATGCATTTGGAACTTTCTCGGAAACTTTGTGAACTTACTATTATACAGTAAAACCACATCTCCACTCTAAAAGGTGTGTTGTTTAATATGGTGATCATGCCATGACTTTTCACGATCCTTCTGCACCTACTAATGAAAACCTGCCAAGAAGCAACCTTCCTCCAACTCAACTATCTGCATGAGGCATTATTCCATGCTATCTCAATCAGCCATGTCTGTAACTACAAAAATTCACAAACTTGGTACGACGTACTCCATCAACATCACATCTTCTTGTCCATAAACCAGTCTAAATGGTGTTTGTCTAGTCAAAATTTTGCAGGTGGTTCTATACCCCCATAAAAAAACTAGTATGTGCACATCCCAATCATTTTGTTTTTCATTACAAATCGTTGTTAAGGAATTATCTAGAATATTGTTAAAGGCTTCCACTGTTTTATTTTCTTGAGGGTGATATGACATACTCTTTTGGTGATACATTTGGAACTCTTCAAACAAGGCCACAATTGTTTTGTTCAAGAAATGTGAACCCCTATCACTCATCAAAATTTTAGGGCAACCAAATGAGACAAAATGTATTAAAAATAAAATTCGCATTTGTAGCTGCACTTCAATCCTTCATGGGCTATGCCTCAACCCACCTGGTCATATATTATTTTGTTTTAATAATGTATCTTTCTCCAATCTTCTTTCCTAGTGGTTGAATTGGTCCCATGAAATATATTTTCCTCTTATCAAATGCTTGTAATGTCACCTGCAGGTTCAAGGGAAACTCATTGCTTCGTGATTGTTTCCTTGTTCTCTGACATACATCACATTCCTTGCAATACTCCTTGGAATCATTATGCATAGTTGGCCACCATAATCATTCTCATAAGATTTTCTACGTAGTTCCTCTTCCTGCATAATTTCCTTCTGCAATTTATCCATGCACTTTAGCGAGGATACTTTATCTTTCATAATCTGGGACATACCCACATAACACTTCATCCAATCCCATTTTATATGTGTCCTACAATAATAGAAAAATATGTAGCCCTAACCACCAATTATTTCTTCTGCTATGTTGTGTACCTTTAAGGAGATGTACTCATAGAAAAGAACTAAATTATGTCTGCATAGTGTTCATCTGCAATGCACACAACGAAGAGATGTACATCAGGAAGTCCTTCCTCTATATTTTTAGGTTCATCACCATTCTCAATCCATGAGAGGTGATCTGGTCCAGCATTCTATCATCCTGTCTTCACAAGTACTTCAAAGTCATATTCTTGGAAGAGAAGCAACCATCTACAAGTTCCCCCCTCCCAACACAAGCATGTTGAATAGGTACTTCAAAGAAGAATGGTTTGTGTACATTCTGAAGTGCACACCCAACAAATAGTGCCTAAACTTCTGCAGTGTATACACCATTGATAATATTCAAACTCTGTGGTTGATTAATTCTTTTCCACTTTAGATAACATTTTTTTACCAAATGCTATTAGGTGGTCAATATCACCTACGCCTAGTTGGGTTAGCACAATTCCTGATGCTATGAAAGATGCATTTACATGTACGTTGAATTCCTTCTTCTAGTCAAGCAACACTAGAATAGGCGTTATGACCATTTTTCCTTTAGGACATCCAAACTCTTCTGGAAATCATCATCCCAGCAAAATATTGCATCCTTCTTCATCAACGTCTCCATTGGTGCATTGATCTACGCATATGATTTGATGAATTTCCTATAATATCATTTATGGCCCAACAACACACACAACTATTTGAGATTCCTCAAAGGCTCCAAATTGATAATTACTGTGATTTTGGGAGGATCTACCATCAACCCATGCATACAAACAACAAGGCCTAGAAGTATCCAATATGGTACGTAGAATATGCACCTCTTCAGATTAAGAGATATCTGATACTTTCAACAAGTATCTAGCATGAGTCGAAGACTCGAAACATGTCTGTTTACTAACCCAGAAATTATCCAATCATCAAATTAAACCTCCAAAAAATTATGAATAAATTATTTGAAAGTTGTGACTACCACTCTAGAGAATATTACAAGGGTGTTCTTAAGTCCAAAGGGCATAACTTTATACTAAAAACAATCCCATTCAATAGCGAAGGTGGTCTTATGCCGATCCTCCAGCACAATTTTGGTCTAATGATACCTGGAGAACACATGAGTGAACAAATAGGCTTCCTGGCCTCCAACATTTTCCAACACTTCATTTGTGAATGGTGTAGGAAATGGGTCATTGAAACAAGCATCATTTAGCTTTCTTAGATGTACACAGATCCAAATTTCACCCTTCGTCTTCTTTTCCTAAACCACCATAGGAGTAACCTAATATGATTCCTCGATGGGTTCAATAATCCCAGTTTTCAACATCTTATCCAATTCTTCATGCACTTTTTCCTTATACTTAGGATTCAACTAGTATGGGCGTTGATTCACTGCCTTCGCATCTAACTTTAGAGTCATCTTCATGATGCCTAGATCAACTATTATCCTCTTTAGATTTGAGAATTTGGTGGGAAATAAGTCCTAATATTCCTACAATAACTCTGCGGCTTTGTCCATTGTGTCCTTGTCCCAATAGTCACCTATGTTTACGAACTTTGGCTGTGATTCCAACCCAATATTCACCTTCTTGGTCTTTAGGGGCTTTTAGATATCAGGGACTTTCATCTTAGGCCTTTCCACTTCGCTTTTTCCTTCTAAATCAATCAAAAACACCTTTTGACTGTTGTTCCAAACTGAAGTGAACTATTGTGATGAGGTTGCCTAGTTAGTGCTTCCAACAACCACTTTTCAACCCACTCATTCACCCTCAACAAGCCTCCTAAAGTTGTGACATAGTCTCCCTTCCATGTTATTGTCACACACTGGAATATAGGGTTAAAACAAACCCCTATACTCACCCAACAACCCACTATTTGGGGCTCGTCCTACCCACAATATTTCCTATGCAATATGCTGCCCAAAACAATGATGAATATTGCTGAAAACAATCTCACAACCAACCTAGAAGTAGCATCCTTTAATGTGCCCTCACTGATGGTTCATTTGTAGTTCGAAAGAGTCATGAGAATGACCCTAACACCCTTTCTTTCCTCGTTGAAGTTTTCCTAGCCTACTGCCCTAAACTAGAGACCCTTATTTTCCTTGAACAAGCTTCCTTCTCCTTCTACACTACATTGCATTTCTATTTTGGAAGTGTATAAATGATCCTCACAAACCTCATATTTATACACAAACTTGAGGGCTAAATGTGGTTTCAACAAGCATAATTTTGACAGAAGTCAACCTTCTCATTTCTCCAAACTAATCCACAACCACATATATTAACTTCATAAATTCATAACTGCATTTGTACAACTTAGAATTGGATGAAATTCACTGCGTCAGATTCATCTCAACGAGATATATGACTCCCATCCATCACATGTCAAAATACTATCATGGTTTTAGACCAAATCACGATGGGAAGAAAACCCCATCGTTGGGTTCCAAGGCCATAAGTGATTCTTGTGGCAATTTTCCCTCCAAACCCCCAACTCGAGGGCTTGGAGTATCTCCCGAGCTACTAAAAAATAGACACTTCCTCTTAGCGAGGGAGGTACTTGCAAGATTAGGGAGTAACTCATCATCATCATCACTACTCACAACACTCACCCAACTCTTGGCGTTAACCAATGCAGTGATCACAGAAGCATGAACTATGCCTCTTTCAGAAGTGTCACTATCACTGGAAGCATCTTGCTTCTTCGTCTTCTCCTGTATCACTTTCAGATCCCTCCATGATTCCTTATTGCTAGATGTGGAAGTGCACTTTCTTCCAACTAACCAAGTTCTCTTCTTCAGTTGTAAAGTTTCCCTGTGAGTCTGCAAGCTCCTGTTAGAAATCGACTCCCTCCTAGTCTTTGGAGCTTGGACTTTGTCCTCTGAACCATGCACCTCCAACAGATTATCTAAAACCTAAACCTCCAACTGCTCCTCTGGAACTTTCACTTGCTCCTTTATCTTCTTCCCATGATCTGTAAACTTGCCCATCGTCCTATATAGACCATGCACTCTAACTCCAAGTACAATTCTATCGAAGCTAGAGCCTCTAGGCCTTAGTGTTTCCTTCCCATCCTAGAATAAGACCTCAAACCCCTTCTTTTGTATCGTCGAGATAGATATCATTCTATATCTAAGTCCTCGTACAAATAGTACATCCTAGAATTGCATTACACATCATGTCTCCATCCTCAATGGCACAACTCCCGATCCTCAGATTTCCTTCAGACCCTTCTTGCCCAATACCATGTGCAGATTCAAGTACCATTCAGCTAGAGTCTCAAAGAGTTCCTATTACCATATCATATGTTTCGTCGCACCACTATCCACATAGCATCCATCCTCATCTATAGTAACCTATGAAAAATGACAGATAATACAAAATTCCGCCCCCTCCATTCTCCTGGCGAGAACATCTATCTCAATATAAATGGTAACAATGATGGCCTACTTTCCTTTCTTCTTCTCATCATCTCCCTTCTTCTTCATCAAACATCTCAATGAAAAATGATCCATCTTCCCATTGTTGAAACACTTAACTTTATTCAAGTCCTTCTTCTGATTACTCTTCATTTGTGCTGCAAGTGCCATGTCATCCTCTGAATCCTTGTTCTTCAGATGAAGATCATTGTCTCACATTTATTCCTGAATGAAGTCATCCCATAGCCTATTCTAGTCTAGGAAGGGGCTTCCATTCCTTGGTGAACCATTTGAATTTCATCCTCACCATATCATTTTCTGAAATAGTCACACCGATGATAGAACGCTCATATTTTACTTGAGAAAATCTTGTTAGATACGAAGTTACTCCTACATCCTATATCATCTTGGTGGACTTCAACTTATCCTCCAATACTAGTACCCAGTTCTCATTATTATTTTAGAACAAATTCTTAAGAGCCATCCACATATGATATGTAGTGTTCTTCTCGGACAAATGAGGTATTAGGGGATCATTTGCACCATCAAGGATGATGAATCTCGCCCTTCTATCCAAATCCTCATACACCTCTAGCTCCTTTGGGTTTATTGGCTTCTTAATGGATTTATTGGACAAATCCTAGATCATGTTGACTTGCAAGACCAACTTGATCCTTTCCTTCCATGGACTATGGTTGGACAACCCCTCCAACCTGTCCTCATACTCAATTCCATCCTGTAACTTCACCATTGCCACACAAAATGTGACTAACTCCGTATTAATATGTACTTTGTTGTGCACAACTCTGATTCATTGACTTCCAAAGTAGCTCAGACACACTCTAATACCATGTTGAATTTCCATGAATTTGGGTGTATCTTAGAATCTTAGAATCTTTGATGCTACCAAACCAAGAATCTCAATAGAACTAATTTGCACAATGGAAAATATAAAGAACTAAATCACATATGGACAAGTATACACAATTTTTAACAAATATTATACAATAACGTACAACCCAATCTTCGTTATATTAAACAAATCTAAATAATACAACATTATATGTTATACAATATACAGTGACAATCACACTGCGCAGATTCTATGTTGTATCTTGTCATGTCCATCCTTCACTTTTGTACTTCTCTCTAGATGCCCCTTAGTCCTTCAAAGGACAACACATAAAGACTCTAGGAGGGTTTCCTCCTAACACTGCTACTGGTCGATTCTACTGTAATGTACATGGGCTGATCCAATTTTCTCTTCTAGGCTCGACAATCCTTGAGCTCTAATCTGCCAATCTAGCTGTCACTTTTGACCACCAAAGTGCTATACATTAGGCTCAAAAATTCACCAAATCATGCACCAAACAACATCTTTCTTTTATGCTACTCTAGGCTACTTTGGGCTATCAACATGTCCCCCGCAAAAAACTGACGATTCCCAAATCATTACTGTGAAATCTACCCCTTGTTGATGTCTTCTATCATCCAAATCAAATTCAACTCGTAGCTTCCACAGGATATAACAATTATCCCATCCAAATTGATCTAATACTATGATTCAACATAAGGAAAAACTCAGTCAAACACACCTTGTGACTGGTGGTCCAAGAAGAATTGAAATGTTATGATGAGGCTCCCTAGTTAAAGCTTCCAATAGCCCCACTTGTCAGCCCACTCATTCAGCCTAAATAAGCCTTCTACAACTGCAGAATAGTCTCCCTTCCTTAGTACTTTCACACCCTAGAATATAGGGCTAAAACCATCCCCTATACCTACCCAACAACCCACTATTTGGGGCTTGGCATACCTGCAATGTTCCTTGTGCAATCTGTCTCCCAAAACTGTTATGAATCTTGCCACAAATACCCTCACAAATATCCTAGAAATAGTCTTCTTTAATGCAGCCTCAGTGATGGTTCATTTTCACTTAAAAACAATCATGAGAATGACCCTAACGTCCTTTGCTTCCTCACTGAAGTTTCCTTAACATGATTCCCTAAAATAGATACCCTTCTCTTCCTTAAACATGCTTCCTTCTTCTTCTACATTTCCTTGTATTTCTCTTTTGGATGTGTTGAAATTATCCTCACACACCTCATATTTATACATAAACATGAGGGTTGCATGTGGTGTTAACAATTCTAATTTGGACACAAGATGACCTGTTGATTTATCTCAAATTAATGCACAACCACATATATGAACTTCAAAAGTTCATAAATCCATTTCTACAACTTAGAATCAAAGGATCTTTCTTGTGTCAGATTCGTCTCGATGAGAGATATCATCCTCATCCATCACATATCAAAATGTTTTCATGATTTTGGCCCAAATAATGATGGGTGAAAACCAAAACCTTCGGTTCCAAGCCCACAACTGACTCTTGTGGCACTTTTCCTTCCAAACCTCAAACCCTAGGGCTTAAAGTACCTCCCAAGCCACTAAAAAATAAACAAGTGGGAGAGAGGGAATTGGGGAGGGAGAAAAAAAGGGGAGCCATGAAACAAGGGATCTATTAGGGAGGAAGAGAGAAATAGGAGGATAGAGAACATGTGAGGAAGGATAGTGATAGGGAGAGGTGAAAAGGAGTGTTGGTGCATAGATAGTGGGTGAGAGAGCTGGGAGGAAGGGGGGAGTGTATGGGGAGAGTATCAGGGGAGGAGGCTGATGACTTAAGTGGGATTGGGGGAGAGAAATAAAATGGGAAGGATAAATATGGAGGAGAGGAGGGGAAAGGAAAAAATGGAAGGGAAGGGGGGAAAAGGTGGAAACAAGGATGGATGGGAGAGGTGGTGTGTGGGGGAAATGGGAGGGATATAGAGGAGGGAATGAGGTTGTGAGGGAGGGAAAGTGAGAGAAGGAGACACCATGTCCAGGTTGAGGAAGGGGAGAGGGATACAACTAAAGTGAGTGGTAAGGGGGTTGGTATGACGTAAGAGAGACAATGGGAGTGAATGGAGAGTAGGAATCAAGGGAGAGAAGGTAGAGGGAGAGAGAGAGTGGCGATGGTGAGCCTAATAGTAGACATGATGGAGGATAAAAATGGTAAGATAAAAAAGGAAATGATGAAGGAAAGGAGGGGAGAGGGAGATTGGGAATGAAGGGATGGATTTTAGATTAGTATCCTAGAGATTAGGTGTGGGGATATAGGGAAAGTGACGAAAAGGACAAAGGAATAGGAAGGAAGGGTGATTCAGATTTAAAGAGGAACACAACAAATTATAAATATAACCATAAACAAAAATATGAAACGGAAATAATAATTCATTTCATTAATGTAAAATACTGAAATATGCTTACAAACATAAATGGAAATAAACCAGCTAGGGCGATGGTAGCTTATCTCTAAGAAGAGATGTGGCAGCTACATGCCTCTGAACTATGTTACAATGAGGCTCAAAGGTCTATCTATTATTGACAAACAATGGAAAACTATAACCATCCAAAAACCTAACCCTAGAAGATGGAACGACAAATTGTGGGCCCCGTTTGGGTAAATTGGTACACCAACTTCCTGGGGTCATAACTTTGGCATATGATCTCTGTTTGACACATACAATAGCTTGTTAGAAATATTTATCTGAGAATTATAACATTAGGAAGAGAAACATTAGTCCATGGACCCATGTTGCTCCCATATTTCCTAAAATTCATCATTTAGGGCCTCAAAACGGCTTCAGAAGTTCAAGACTTGAAAAACTGCTAAAAATAGTAAATTGTGCTATAATTACAGAAATTGGAAAATTGAAAGAGACAGTTGTGGGGGTCCAAGTGGGATAGGTGTGTGTCCACTAACATCCACTTGGATCAAAGGGGGTATGCGGGGGCAATAGAAGGGTAGACGATATATAGGGTAACACTGATAGGGAGATAGGGGGAGGGAGGTAGCAGACGGTGTTGGTTGGTGCCTAAGAGAAAATGAATGGTAGAGGAAAGGGATTAGTAGGGAAGAGGAAAGAGAGATTGGGATGGGGGGGGATATAGGGAAGGAAATTAAGAGAGACAAAATCGGGCAAGGAATAAGGAGATGAAGGGAGGGATGTAGGTTTGGAGAATAGGAGAGGGAATGAGAGGATGGGGGAAAGGGAGAGAGTGAGAGGATGACAAAGATGTATATTAGGGATATAAATAGAGGGAGTCAAGGGTAAGGGAGTATAAAGAAGGAATTGAGAACGAGGGAAATATTATAAGAGATGGTATAGGTAGGGAAGTGGAGAAATTTGATGTTCTCATGAGGTTAGAGAGGGAGGAGAGGAAAGGTGTGGGATATATGATTAAGGAGAGAGGGATGAAGGGGGAGGATGGTTAGGTAGGAAAATCCATCTTGTATACAAGATCAATCTCCCTAGATTCATAATTCCAATATAGAAGAATCCAAACAATAAATATAATTTCTCTCTAGTAAACCCTTTAAGAGACACATATGATTTATGAAATAGATCTCCCCTTAGATCCTTTCATTTATTGTTTCTTTCTCCACTTAAATCTATAAATATGTCAACATTAATGTCATAATCCTCCACTCCAATGATCTGCAATCCTCCTTTGCCCAAGAAGAATTCAATATAAATTGGACAACATAAGGGCATAAGTTAAGTGCTCAAAAATTCAACCCCTTCTCCATTTAGTAGCATTGTATTTATAGCAGAGAAGGGAGAGGTAGGAGATCCATTTTCCATGGGATGAGATCCACAATTATAGGGAATAGTTTCCACAGTGAGTGGGATTAAGTCTATCAATCCTTGGATAAGGACCAAATAGGTTGGAGCTCAATTCCATGTTGTTCGGATAAGATTCCTCGATAATACTTATAGAATTTACTTTTTATTTTTACGTAGTTAGAAAGGTTGTGACACTTTTAATGGAGAACAATGAAACACACTATGCACATGTCAATGATTGAACCTACGGTATTGTAGTTTTATCATATGGATAGTGATGAGCCCCAATTTTGGTACAATTTGGGCTCATTTTGGCCTACTTTACTTGCTCAAACCATTCATCTTTATTTGCTTATGCATGCATTTCTTAGTTTATTCATGTTGTTTGTAGGAGGAAGGTTAGACACTTTATCCACGTGACTAATGCATTGTGATTCCAGGTTTTGGCATTAAAAAGGGGAGCAAGAGACAATGAAAGAGGAGACAAGGAGACAATGAGGTGGCTCTGCTGATTTCATGGAGTAATGTCCATGGTCTTGGGGCATTCCTCGTGATTCCCACCAAGAACTCCGAGCTCCAATCAATCTCCCCTCCGAGCTTCAGAAGCAGCCAACTGTCCTACAGGAACAACAGTCATAAACTGTTCTACCAGAACAGCAGCTCTGACTGCCTCACAAATCCGCAGTTGAACTTCAGTTGGACAACCGAATCAAGGCTACTTGGCGGATCATCATTTTTTTTGTATAAATATGGAGGCCTTAGCCTTAGATAGGTTGTTGAATCTCTCGGTTTATCATATAATTTTGAAGCAGTCCAGTTTTGTTTTTTGTTGTAAGCCAATTTGGCATGACTTCGAATTATGAATAAAGAAGACAGTTTGTGATCTATTCCTGAGTTTTATTAGGAGACTATAGCTCTCAGGTTAGGGCCCAACCTGAGAGCCATAGATCCCCTCCGTTGTAGTGTTGTTTCCATTTAATTTCCAGCACTTTAAGTTTCGTTTATACATGCAATTCGAATGACAGTCTGATAATTTGATTTTCTTATGAGTTAGATAGATTTTGCTTATGGTACAATTAATTCCACTTGCTTAGTGTAGCAGAGGTTATATAACATCCATTGGAGCTCCAGCAAAAACGGTTGTTAAGGCTCACTGCCATCTCGTTTGAAGATTGGGGTGCAGTCCATAGCAGACCACCAAAAACAGGCATTACTTTGTTTGATCCAGTTATGATTTGGATTTAGATGCTTCCTTGTCATTTACACTTATCACACATCTCTTCATCACAGTCCCATATGTATTTCCCTTTGTGTTTTGGATTCTGTGCAATGAAATCATGGCACACTTAATGTAGGTTGATGCATTTCCGGTTTGATAAACAGTTATAGTGGAGAGAATTGAGTAGATCAAGAATAGTGGAGAGAATTGAGGGGGAGTTTGAGGAAGGTATGGCAGGAGAGAGGGATGGACAAGGAGAGGGATAAGAGGGAATTTGTGGGATGGAAAGGGAGTGAATAAAGTATATGAATAGGTAGAAGGGGAGGGATGGGATTA
>APFE031364575.1:0-20947 GCA_000404065.3 Pinus taeda
TGATATATGTACTGGGGTGATCATTTAGATCAAGTGTTCAGTTTATAACTAGACCAGAGATTGACTGAAGTAGCTTTCATCTACTTTCGCTAATGCAAAGCAAGAGCGTTTCGAAGGCTACTTGGCTAACTTTAGGCTCCGTCTGTAGTCTACAAAGCCAAAAAATGAAAATAAACTTTCGTCCCCAATTGAGCCGCCACTATGTTAGAGCCTTGATTTTCCTCAAGCTGGAAAGGCAAGGTTCTAGGTCCACATCAAACCATGCTCAGCCTCGTAGCTAGCCCTACGAGGATAGGAGAGGGCTCTCTCCGGGTCAATCTCAGCAAAAGATGGTAAATGAGGCTCGAGATGACTGAAATAGAAGCTAATTTTAGGCTAGGTATGAAGTACAAGGGTTTGATTTAAGTTTTTAGGCGTTTTTGTGTTGAAACAGGGAAAGGAAAATTTGGGCTTTGGGATTGAGGCACAGTTTTTGCAGAGGTTTGAATGGGGCAAGGAAGGTGATTGTCTTGATGCTTTTAAAGGGAATGAAAGGGTTGATTAGAGAGGTGAGGAGCTAAGAAGAGAAAGAAGGTTTCAAGGATTCTCCTTAAACAGGTGAAAACATTGAAAATCAAACAAATTTAAAGGCAAAGCATAACAATCTATGGATTCTACCTTAACACTTCATTTGTTCAATTGAAGAAGATGAGGGAAGGAAAATGATACAACTAAAAACTTACAATTATTGAGAGAAGCACACCATCAAAACATAAAGCCACATGGATCCCAAACAGTGCTGCAAAACCCTAGTCTTTCCATAGCCAAAAATGCAGAGAAAATATGTACAATAGTATGCCAAAGCAATCCCAAGTGTCCAACCCTGAAAATGACTAAGAGAATACATGATATAGAATAGCCCAACCCATTCCCTTACTTCCAGGGGTCTATCTCATCATTCTAGGAGCTGATCCAACTGATTCTAAACCAAGCATTGAAATCTAGGCAATCAAAACAACTTGCCTCTATAAGATAGGAAACTGATTCATGCACTAAATTTTCACTTGTTAGTGAATGAACCTTCTAGAACTAGTAAATAAGTGCTAAAATTACATAATGTTTATCTAATTACATCAAGAGAGATAAAAAATTACATCAAGAAGTCAAACTGGTCAAACTGGCCGAATTTTTGAGCTGGAAGGTGAAAAATTGGGCAAAAATCCTTTGTGCGCCCGCCAAAATCTGTATGAATCACACCACTTTGGAGCTGATTTCGAGGCACTTCCTGAAGTCAAAATTGAGCCCAAGTGGGCTTGTTGGAAATCCCTGCCTGTCTACTTTCCAACCCAAGTGGAATTTTGGGATTTGGATGTCATTTGCCCCTCCAAAACCTCAATCTCCCAAGACTGCTTTCTGTGTGTCAAAATAGAGGCAGTGAGGTCATTTTTAGGGTGTTTTTGACCCTTTAGGCAACCCAGAACTTCATGAAATCATTAGGTAATCCATGATCATACACAACTTTCCATAAAAACCCCAAAAATACAAAGTTTTCCTCCAGAAGATCTCCCAATTATAAGTGTGCACCAAGTGGTGCTACGCACATAACTGAAAAATTTGTTTTTAAAGCTAAAAATTCAAAATTGACAAAATTTTCTCCAAATTCCTTGAAATTTGGGCTGAAGGTCTATCATTGAGTATCATGTTTAGCCAAAGAAGCTTTGGCCAAGATTTGAAGCTCATCATGCTCTTTTTACAACGTTTCAGTGTCCTCCTGGTGCATGCAGTTTTAGTGATGGAATCACTGTCTTGTTCGTATGATGAATCTATCCATCTCCATGGTGTTTGAAACAAGGTGTATGTTTGGATTGGAATAACTTGTCATAAACAATCCATGCAAAGCTTATAAAATGAGGTTTGTTCTCATCTTTTCCTTCATAATCTCCATGACCCCAATAAATTGGGTGATATGTTACATGATACCAAGCAGATGCCTTTGGATATTGATCATCTGAAGAGCTACTTTCATCATCTCCAAACCATGACCTAGCTTCCTTTTTATCATTTCATACATGATTGTTTCCTTGAGATCTCCAAGCTTAGAACCATGGAGTTTTGACAAACTGAAAATGTTTCCACTTACTATTTCTGCTTCATATATAATTCCATAATGGTACATTAATGTAGCCAATTCAGAGTCATACCCGTTTTTGCATAATAATGCATCATTAATGTACTTTTGAAATCACCGCACCTTCAAATCCTTATCATATGCCTTCTCCGCAGCTTTCCTTGTGAATGAGTTTATAGATAGAGTATCTGTTGCAAGTTTCTTCATGGATCTGTAAAGTTTAGCAACTATGTTTTCTTTAAACATTCACCATACAACAAATACCATCAAAAAACCATCAAATTTGGATGAAAAGATATGAGATAAGCTCAACCCACTTGTACAAATGATGATCCAAGCATATTGGGCGATTTTGGAGCAAATTTTTGAATTTTTTGGTGGCGCGGCACATTGGGCAACTCGCACGTCCCATAGGAAAGGCGCGGTGCATTGTGAAACTTGTCTTAGTGCAAAAATACATTGGCGCGACGCATAGGGAAGTTTCGGCGCACTGGGCTTGAGATGCGGCGCATAGAGCCTGTGCGTAGTGCCTTTTTGCAGGAGACTTTTGGAGGCCTTCCTGGTGAGAAAATCGGGCACATGATAGCTCGTTGGAAATTTGTTTGAGTCTACTTTCCAACCCAATTGGAATTTTTCAGTTTAGAGTTCATTTACCCTGTCAAAAATCAAATCTCCCAAGATTGGTCAAAATGTGCCAAATGAGTCTGCCTCAAGGCAGAGTGCTATTGCAGTCAACTTGTGAAGGTGTTCCTCAACTCCAAATTGAGCTCATGATAGCTCATTGGAAAGATCATTGTGTCTAGTTAGTATTTTATGTATCCAGAAAGTCATTTGGCCAACCCAGCTAGGAGAAAAATTGATTTTCCCAAGGTCACTTCAGAGGTTCATTCAATTCTCCCGAGGCAATGGTAGTTTTGACATTTCTCTAAAACCATGACACCTGTGTAAAATGTGAAGCAGGTTTTTCTTCCTTGGCCTATTGTGGACAAAAAACTCTCTCCGTTTTCCCAAATTCATCTTTTATTGCTGAGAAACATCATTTGAGTAAAACCTACCCCGATGTGTGGAACAAGGGACTTGTCGAAATGAAGCGAAATGAAGTGGATAGGGGGCTTCTAAATTCTTGAGGAAATTTGGAGAAGTAGGGAGGGATGTTAGGAAGTAGGGGAAAGTGGAATCTCAGAAATTGAGTGAGGGGAAGGGGTCCAAAAGGGAAAAACACAGGCCTAGCCTAGAAAATAGGGTTTGTGGCAAGAAACTAGGGTTTGTGCAAAAATGAGTAAATTAGGGGATCTCAGTGATGGGAAGTGTTTAATAAGGTGCATTAAGGATAGGGGAAGGTTTATGAACATTAGGATACAAGTTTTACTGATGATTTGACCATCCAAGAGAAATTGCCTTCAAAACCCTCGGAGAGGGAAATGAACTTTACCAAGGCGCAACTGACACATGAATAAGTTATCAAATGACCCAGTGGAACTTGACATGATGACAACCCTCTGAATGATGGTACACTCACCTGAATGGTGACATGGACTGACATTTTGACAACTTTGAAAGGAGTAAAATCAAACCCTAGATCTAATGCCTAGTGACCAAATTTTGCTTGAAGACACACTGAAATGACAAAATTTGACCTTGAAACCTTAAAATCACTTTGTAAGAGCATGTTTGATCACTGGAGGAAGGCTGCAAAGGCTGACACTAACATTGGCCCCAATGGGGATGGTATCTCCTTGGAGGTGCCAAGAACGACATATCTTTGGGAGAGAAGACAGTGCCTTCATCCATTGGGCTATGGAATTCATTATTTTGACAAATCGACACAAGACTATTAACTAATTTATTGACTAAAAATATGACTCAATTTTAAAACTGAAATGACTAAAAACCTTGACTCTAACAAACTAACTCAAAATGACTAAGACCTGAACTTAAAACTTAAAGCTTGAAGGTAGTACATGACCACCTTCTTACAAGACAATATACCATCAAACTATATCAAAATGCCAATGTAACCAATCAGGAAGATGCCTTCTTGATTGATTCTCCTGATCAGATCTCCTGGTCAACAATAGATACTTGTAACTAGGCATCCAAAAACATAATTGACCATGATCTCCTTCATCACTAAATACTGCAATAATCACCTTCACTGTTGACTGCAACAGATTTGCCAGTGGATCATGAAAAACATGAAGTCTTTCCTCCTGTTGAAAGAGCAAGGTGTCTTTTTCTCTTGCTTCTGATCTTTCCTCATAATGTACTTCAGCTTGAGTATGTTCCCGGTCCTCAAAAAATTCTGAGCAAGTAGATGAGCAGATCTCCTCTTGAAAAAACGTTTCAAAACATGAAACATATGAAGAAGAATGTGAAAGGGAATCTTGAATGGTCTGATCTTCTGTAGTTTGAATATATTGTAGGTCATCTTCATATGATATGGCAGCCGGATTATCATGTTTCTCATTACATTCATCAATCATGAGAAAAGAAATTTCAGATGATTCTTGAAACCCAACACTATCATTTTTATCATCTACCATAAATTCATCCAGAGAAACCTTTTCACTTACTAGAGCGAAGATCTCGTCTTGGTTTTCATAGAGGGAATGGACTACCTCCTCATGAAGATCTAGTTCTGGTGGGATGAGAGCATTTAGGTCCGTAACTCTATTTTCTTCTATGGATAGATCTGAAACGACACTTTCTCTTTCATCACTTTCAGCCATATAGACATCTTCAACCTGCTGATCTATAAAGCTGCTTACAGGACTGTCATCCTTTTCAGAAGAGGAAGAAGTTCCACCATCACCTTCTTGACCATGTGCACACTGCAGATCTGCATTAACTTGAGCTAGAACATGACCGTTCAAGAGTTGATCTATCTCGTCTTCAGACAGAGGAGATAATACTTTTTGTTTTCTCTTGCTCAAGTAGTGGTTGTCCCAACAATGATTGTCTTCATTAATTTCAAGTGAAGGAGTGTACAAATTTTCCTCATACTGCTGATCCACTTCATGTAATTTCTATTCACTATCAAAATGCAAAATTCCTTCATCTTTCGCCGTACTAAGATCTTGATCCTGCTGCAAATTTTCCTGATCATCTTGATAAGTATCACTCTCTTTATGCTAATGAAATGGATTTTCGTACAGGGCTTCCATGATCTCTTCATCCATGAAATTATCATCTTCATAATATTTATCAAGGCTTTCAACAAAACTATAAGCATGCTTGCAACAGTTCTGAAAATCCTTTAAGCAGTAAATACAAGCAGGCGGCAAACTTTCATACCAAGATTGGGCTTCACCTTCCAGAGTGGCCAGGAATATCTTCATCAAGCAATCTTCAGGAAAATCAACCTTCAACTTGCGAATATGCATGTGAAATCTAACCAAATGTAAAGAAGCATCCTTCCTATCATGATCTTTAAACGTAGGCAAATTCCTTGACCAATCTACCTTCGGAATTTTGTTTGGAAAACCTGGAATGTGATCTCGGCTCATGGGAGCATATCGTCTTGCAACCCGTTCCATCTTGTAAAGCTTAAAGCTACTGATCTTCCTTCAGTGGAGTCACCATGAAGCATTGATTTCTGGATTTTTCAGTGAATGGAGTCGCCAGGTGAATGATTTCAGCCTTTGTAGTGTCTAATCGTTGTCCACCATCAACCATCAAATCTGAACTTGATATATGTACTGGGGTGATCGTTTAGATCAAATGTTCAGTTTATAACTAGACCGGAGATTGACTGAAGTAGCTTTCATCTACTTTCGCTAATGCAAAGCAAGAGTGTTTCGAAGGCTACCTGGCTAACTTCAGGCTCCGTCTGTAGTCTACAAAGCCAAACAATGAAAATAAACTTTCGTCCCTAGTTGAGTCGCCACTATGTTAGAGGCTAGATTTGCCTCAAGCTAGAAAGGCAAGGTTCTAGGTCCACATCAAACCACGCTCAGCCTCGTAGCTAGCCCTACGAGGACAGGAGAGGGCTCTCTCCGGGTCAATCTCAGCAAAAGATGGTCGATGAGGCTTGAGATGATAGAAATAGAAGCTAATTTTGGGCTAGGTATGAAGTACAAGCGTTTGATTTAAGTTTTTGTGTTGAAACAGGGAAAGGCAAATTTGGGCTTGGGGATTGAGGCACAATTTTTGCAGAGGTCTGAATGGGGCAAGGAAGACGATTGTATTGATGCTTTTAAAGGGAATGAATGGGTAGATCTGAGAGGTGAGGAGCTAAGGAGAGAAAGAAGGTTCCAAGTATTCTCCTTAAACAGGTGAAAACATTGAAAATCAAACAAATTTAAAGGCAGAGCATAACAATCTATGGGTTCTACCTTAACACTTCATTTGTTCAATTGAAGAATATGAGAGAAGGAAAATGATACACATAACAACTTACAATTACTGAGAGAAGCACACCATCAAAACATAAAGCCACATGGATCCCAAACAGTGCTGCAAAACCCTGGTCTTTCCTTAGGCAAAAATGCAGAGAAAATGTGTACAATAGTATGCCAAAGCAATCCCAAGTGTCCAACCCTGAAAATGACTAAGAGAATACATGATATAGACTAGCCCAACCCATTCCCTTGCTTCTAGGAGTCTAGCTCATAATTTTAGGAGCTGATCCAACTGATTCTAAACCAAGCACTGAAATCTAGGCAATCAAAACAACTTGCCTCTATAAGATAGGAAACTGATTCATGCACTAAATTTTCACTTGTTAGTGAATGAATCTTCTAGAAATAGTAAATAAGTGCCAAAATTACATCATGTTTATCTAATTACATCAAGAGAGATAAAAAATTACATCAAGAAGTCAAATTGGTCAAACTGGCCGAATTTCTGAGCTGGAAGGTGAAAAATTGCGCAAAACTCCTCTGTGGGCCGCGCCAAAATCTGTGTGAATCACACCACTTTGGAGCTGATTTCGAGGCACTTCCTAAAGTCCAAATTGAGCCCAAGTGGGCTTTTTGGAAAGCCGTGCCTGTCTACTTTCCAACCCAAGTGGAATTTCTAGATTTGGATGTCCTTTTCCCCTCCAAAACCTCAATCGCCCAAGACTGCTTTCTATGTGTCAAAATAGGGGCAGTGAGTTCATTTTTAGGGTGTTTTTGACCCTTTAGGCAACCCAGAACTTGATGAAATCCTTAGGTATTCCATGAGTATACATAAAATTCCATAAAAAACCCAGAAATACAAAGTTTTCTCCAGAATATCTCCCAATTATAAGCCTGCGCCAAGCGGCGCTATGCACAGAACTGAAAAACTTGTTTTTAAAGCCAAAAATTCAAAATTGACAAAATTTTCTCCAAATTCCTTGAAATTTGGGCTGAAGGTCTATCATTGAGTATCATGTTCAGCCAAAGATGCTTCGGCCAAGATTTGAAGCCGATCATGCCTTTTTTACAACGTTTCAGTGTCCTCCTGGTGCATGCAGTTTCAGTGATGGAATCACTGTCTTGTTCGTATGATGAATCTATCCATCTCCATGGTGTCTGAAACAAGGTGTATGTTTGGTTTGGAATAACTTGTCATAAACAATCCATGCAAAGCTTATAAAATAAGGGTTGTTCTCATCTTTACCTTCATAATCTCCATGACCCCAATAAATTAGGTGATATGTTACATGATACCAAGCAGATGGCTTTGCATATTGATCATCTGAAGCGCTGCTTTCATCATCTCAAAACCATGACCTGGCTTCCTTTTTATCATTTCATACATGATTGTTTCCTTGAGATCTCCAAGCTTAGAACCATGGAGTTTTGAAAAACTGAAAATGTTTCCACTTACTATTTCTGCTTCATATATAATTCCATAATGGTACATTAATGTAGCCAATTCAGAGTCATACCAATTTTTGCATAATAATGCATCATTAATGTACTTTTGAAATCACCGCACCTCCAAATCCTTATCATATGCCTTCTCCACAACTTTCCTTGTGAATGAGTTTATAGATAGAGTATCTGTTGCAATTTTCTTCACGGATCTGTAAAGTTTACCAACTATGTTTTCTTTAAAAATTCAACATAAATCAAATACCACCAAGCAACCATCATATTTGGATGAAAAGCTATGAGAGAAGCTCAACCCACTTGTACAAATGATGATCCAAGCATATTGGGCGTTTTTGGAGCAAATTTTTGAATTTTTTAGTGGCGCGGCACATTGGGCAACTGGCATGGCACATAGGAAAGGTGCGGTGCATTAGGAAACTTTTCTTAGTTGAAAAATACACTGGCGCGGCGCATTGGGCTTGAGACGCGGCGCATAGAGCCTGTGCATAGTGAATTTTTGAAGGAGACTTTTGGAGACCTTCCCGGTATCAAAATCGGGCACAGGATAGCTCATTGGAAATTTCATTGAGTCTACTTTCCAACCCAATTGGAATTTTTCATTTTGGAGTTCATTTACCCTATAAAAAATCAAATCTCCCAAGACTGGTCAAAATGTGCCAAATGAGGCTGCATCAAGGCAAAGTGTTGTTTCAGTCAACTTTGGAAGGTGTTACTCAACTCCAAATTGAGCTCATGATAGCTAATTGGAAAGCTATTTGTGTCTAGCTATCATTTGACTCATCAGTAAAGTAATTTGGCCAACCAAGCTAGGAGAAAACGTGATTTTCCCAAGGTCACTTCAGAGGTGCATTCAATTGTCCCGAGGCAACGGTAGGTTTGACATTTCTCTAAAACCATGACACCTGTGTAAAACGTGAAGGAGGTTTTTCATTATTGGCCTAGTGTGGACAAAAACCTCTCTCAGGTTTCCCAAATTCATTTTTTATTACTCAGAAACATCATTTGAGTAAAACCTACCCTGATGTGTGGAACAAGGGACCTATCGAAATGAAGCGAAATGAAGTGGATAGGGGGCTTCTAAATTCTTGAGGAAATTTTGAGAAGTAGGGAGGGATGTTAGGAAGTAGGGGAAAGTGGAATATTAGAAATTGAGTGAGGGGAAGGGGTCCAAAAGGGCAAAACACAAGCCTAGCCTAGAAAATAGGGTTTGTAGCAAAAAACTAGGGTTTGTGCAAAAATGAGTAAATTAGGGGATCTTAGTGACGGGAAGTGTTTAATAAGGTACATTAAGGATAGGGGAAGGTTTATGAACATCAGGATACAAGTTTTACTAATTATTTGACCATCTAAGAGAAATTGCCTTCAAAACCCTAAGAGAGGGAAATGAACTTTACCGAGGCGCAACTGACGCATGAATAAGGTGTCAAATGACCCAGTGGAACTTGACATGATGATGAAAACACTCTGAATGATGGTACACTCAGCTGAAAGGTGACACGGACCGACATTTGGGAAAATTTGAAAGGATTAAAATCAAACCCTAGATCTAATGCCTAGTGAACAGATTTTGCTTGAAGACTCACTGAAATGACAAAATTTGACCCTGACACCTTAAAATCACTTTGTAAGAGCATGTTTGATCACTGGAGGAAGGCTGCAAAGACTGACACTAACATTGGCTCCAATGGGGATGGTAGCTCCTTGGAGGTGCCAAGAACGACAGATCTTTGGGAGAGCAGACAATGCCTTCATCCATTGGGCTATGGAATTCATTATTTTGAGAAATCGACACAAGACTGTTAACTGATTTATTGACTAAAAATCTGACTCAGTTTTAAAACTGTAATGACTAAAATCCTTGACTCTAACAAACTAACTCAAAATGACTAAGACCTGAACTTAAAACTTAAAGCTTGAACGTAGTACATGACCACCTATGTTTCTTACAAGACAATATACCACAAACTATATCAAATGCCAATGTAACCAATCAAGAAGATGCCTTCTTGATTGATTCTCCTGGTCAACAATTGATACTTGTAACTAGGCATCCAAAAACATAATTGACCATGATCTCCTTCATCACTTAACACTGCAATAATCACCTTCACTGCTGACTGCAACATATTTGCAAGTGGATCATGACAAACATGAAGTCTTTCCTCTTGTTGAAAGAGCAAGGTGTCTTTTTCTCTTGCTTCTGATCTTTCTTCATAATGTACTTCAGCATGAGTATGTTCCTAGTCCTCAAAAAATTTGAGCAAGTAGATTAGTAGATCTCCTCTTGAAAAAGCATTTCAAAACATGAAACATATGAAGAAGAATGTGAAAGGGAATCCTGAATGGTCTGATCTTCTGTAGTCTGAATATATTGTAGGTCATCTTCATATGATATGACAACTGGATTATCATGTTTCTCATTACATTCATCAATCATGAGAAAATAAATTTCAGATGATTCTTGAAACCCATCACTATCATTTCTATCATCTACCATAAATTCATCCAGAGAAACCTTTTCACTTACTAGAGCAAATATCCCGTCTTGGTTTTCATAGAGGGAATGAACTACCTCCTCATGAAGATCTAGTTCTGGTGGGATGAGAGCATTTAGGTCTATAACTCTTTTTTCTTCTACGGACAGATCTGAAACGACACTTTCTCCTTCATCACTTTCAGCCATATAGACATCTTCAACCTGCTGATCTATAAAGCTGCTTACAGGACTATCATCCTTTTCATAAGAGGAAGAAGTTCCACCATCACCTTCTTGACCGTGTGCACAATATAGATCTGCGTTAACTTGAGCTGAAACATGATCGTTCAAGAGTTGATCTATCTCGTCTTCAGACAGAGGAGATAATACTTTTTGTTTTCTCTTGCTCAAGTAGCGATTGTCTCAACAGTGATTGTCTTCATTAATTTCAAGTGAAGGAGTGTACAAATTTTCCTCATACTACTGATCCATTTCATGTAATTTCTGTTGACTGTCAAGATGCAAAATTCCTTCATCTTCCGCCGTACTAAGATCTTGATCCTGCTACAAATTTTCTTGATCATCTTGATAAGTATCACTCTCTTTACGCTGCTAAAATGGATTTTCGTACAGGGCTTCCATGATCTCTTCATCCATGAAATTATCATCTTCATAATATTTCTCAAGGCTTTCAATAAAACTATAAGCATGTTTGCAATAGTTCTGAACTAAATTTAATGATGGATAAGATTCTTTATATCTTTCAATGGACATGGCATGAAAATCCTTTAAGCAGTAAATACAAGCAGGCGGCAAACTTTCATACCAAGATTAGGCTTCACCTTCCAGAGTGGCCAGGAATATCTTCATCAAGCAATCTTCAGGAAAGTCAACCTTCAACTGGCGAATATGCATGTGAAATCTAACAAAATTTAAAGTAGCATCCTTCCTATCATCATCTTTAAACGTAGGCAAATTCCTTGACCAATCTACCTTCAGAATTTTGTTTGGAAAACCTGGAATGTGATCTCAGCTCATGGGAGTGTAATGTCTTGCAACCTGTTCCATCTTGTAAAGCTTAAAGCTACTGATCTTCCTTCAGTGGAGTCACCATGAAGCATTGATTTTTGGATTTTTCAGTGAATGGAGTTGCCAAGTGAATGATTTCAGCCTTTCTAGTGTCTGATCGTTGTGCACCATCAACCATCAGATCTGAACATGATATATGTACTGGCTTGATTGTTTAGATCAAATGTTCAGTTTATAACTAGACTGGAGATTGACTGAAGTAGATTTCATCTACTTTCTCTAATGCAAAGCAAGAGCGTTTCGAAAGCTACCTAGCTAACTTCAGGCTCCATCTGTAGTCTACAAAACCAAACAATGAAAATAAACTTTCGTCCCCAGTTGAGTCGCCACTATGTTAGAGCCTAGATTTGCCTCAGGCTGGAAAGGCAAGTTTCTAGGTCCACATCAAACCATGCTCAACCTCGTAGCTAGCCCTACGAGGACAGGAGAGGGCTCTCTCCAGGACAATCTTGGCAAATGATGGTCGATGAGGCTTGAGATGACTGAAATAGAAGCTAGTTTTAGGCTAGGTATGAAGTACAAGGGTTTGATTTAAGTTTTTAGGAGTTTTTGTGTTGAAACAGGGAAAGGCAAATTTGGGCTTGGGGATTGAGGCACAGTTTTTGCAGAGGTCTGAATGGGGCAAGGAAGGCGATTGTCTTGATTCTTTTAAAGGGAATGAATGGGTAGATCAGATAGATGAGGAGCTAAGGAGATCAAGAAGGTTTCAAGGATTCTCCTTAAATAGGTGAAAACATTGAAAGTCAAACAAATTTAAAGGCAGAGCATAACAATCTATGGATTCTACCTAAACAATTCATTTGTTCAATTTAAGAAGACGAGAGAAGAAAAATGATACACATAACAACTTACAGTTACTGAGAGAAGCACACCATCAAAACATAAAACCACATGGATCCCAAACAGTGCTGCAAAACCCTGGTCTTTCCTTAGCCAAAAATTCAGAGAAAATATGTACAATAGTATGCCAAAACAATCCCAAGTGTCAAACCCTAAAAATGACTAAGAGAATACATGATATACACTAGCCCAACCCATTCCCTTGACTCTAGGGGTCGAGCTCATCATTCTAGGAGCTGATCCAACTGATTCTAAACCAAGCACTGAAATCTAGGCAATCAAAACAACTTGCCTCTATAAGATAGGAAACTGATTCATGCACTAAATTATCACTTGCTAGTGAATGAATCTTATATAAATAGTAAATAAGTGCCAAAATTACATCATGTTTATCTAATTACATCAAGAGAGATCAAAAATTACATCAAGAAGTCAAACTGGTCAAACTAGCCGAATTTCTGAGCTGGAAGGTGAAAAATTGGGCAAAAATCCTCTTTGCATCGTGCCACTTTGGAGCTGATTTCGAGGCACTTCCTAAAGTCCAAATTGCGCCCCAATGGGCTTTCTGGAAAGCCTTTCCTGTCTACTTTCCAACCCAAGTGGAATTTCTGGATTTGGATGTCATTTGCCCCTCCAAAACTACAATCTCCCAAGACTTCTTTCTGTGTGTCAAAATAGGGGTAGTGAGGTCATTTTTAGGGTGTTTTTGACCCTTTAGGCATCCTAGAACTTGATGAAATCCTTAGGTAATCCATGAGAATACATAAATTTCCATAAAAAACCTAGAAATACAAAGTTTTCCTCCAGAAGATCTCCCAATTATAAGTGCGCGCCAAGTGGCGCTATGCATAGCACTGAAAAACTTGTTTTTAAAGCCAAAAATTCAAAATTGACAAATTTTTCTCCAAATTCCTTAAAATTTGGGCTGAAGGTCTATCATTGAGTATCATGTTCAGCCAAAGAAGATTCAGCCAAGAATTGAAGCCGATCATGCTCTTTTTACAACGCTTCAGTGTCCTCCTGGTGCATGCAGTTTCAGTGATGGAATCACTGTCTTATTCGTATGATGAATCTATCCGTCTCCATGGTGTTTGAAACAAGGTGTATGTTTGGTTTGGAATAACTTGTCATAAATAATCGATGCAAAGCTTATAAAATGAGGGTTTTTCTCATCTTTACCTTCATAATCTCCATGACCCCAATAAATTGGGTGATATGTTACATGATACCAAGTAGATGCCTTTGCATATTGAGCATCTAAAGAGTTGCTTTCATCATCTCCAAACCATGACCTGGCTTCCTTTTTATCATTTCATACATGATTGTTTCCTTGAGATCTCCAAGCTTAGAACCATGGAGTTTTGACAAACTGAAAATTTTTCCACTTACTATTTCTGCTTCATATATAATTCCATAATGGTACATTAATGTAGCCAGTTCAGAGTCATACTAGTTTTTGCATAATAATGCATCATTAATGTACTTTTGAAATCACCACACCTCCAAATCCTTATCATATGCCTTCTCCGCAACTTCCCTTGTGAATGAGTTTATAGACAGAGTATCTTTTGCAACTTTCTTCACGGATTTGTAAAGTTTACCAACTATGTTTTCTTTAAACATTCACCATACAACAAATACCATCAAACAACCATCAAATTTGGATGAAAAGCTATGAGAGAAGCTCAACCCCCTTGTACAAATGGTGATCCAAGCATATTCGGCGATTTTGGAGCAGATTTTTGAAGTTTTTGGTGGCACGGTACATTAGGCAACTAGCGCGGTGCATAGGGAAGGCGCGACACATTGGGTAAATTTTCTCAATGCAAAAATACACTAGCGTGGTGCATAGGGAAGGCGCGGTGCACTCGGCTTGAGATGCGGCGCATAGATCTTGTGCGTAGCACATTTTTGTAGGAGACTTTTGGAGGCGTTCCTGGTGTCAAAATTTGGCGCAAGATAGCGCATTGGAAAGGTATTTGATTCTACTTACCAACCCCAATGGAAGTTTTCAATTTGAAGTTCATTGACTTTGACCAATATCAAATCTTCCAAGACTGGTCAAAATGTGCCAAATGAGGCTTCCTCAAGGCAGAGTGCTATTGCAGTCAATGTTTGAAGGTGTTCCTCAACTCAAAATTGAGTTCATGATAGTTCATTGGAAATCTATTTGTGCCTAGTTATCATTTGACTCATCACACAAGTCATTGGGCCAACCAAGCTAGGAGAAAACTTGATTTTCCCAAGGTCACTTCAGAGGTGCATTCAATTCTCCTGAGGCAATGGTATTTTTGACATTTCTCTAAAACCATGACACCTGCGTAAAAAGTGAAGGAGATTTTTCTTCCTTGGCTTATTTTGGACAAAAACCTCTCTCAGTGTTCCCAAATGCATCTTTTATTGTTCAAAAAAATCATTTGAGTAAAACCTACCCCGATGTGTGGAACAAGGGACTTGTCAAAATAAAGTGAAATGAAGTGGATAAGGAGCTTCTAAATTCTTGAGGAAATTTTGAGAAGTAGGGAGGGATGTTAGGAAGTAGGGGAAAGTGGAATCTCAGAAATTGAGTGAGGGGAAGGGGTCCAAAAGGGAAAAACACAGGCCTAGCCTAGAAAATAAGGTTTGTAGCAAGAAACTAGGGTTTGTGCAAAAATGAGTAAATTAAGGGATCTCAGTGATGGGAAGTGTTTAATAAGGTACATTAAGGATAGGGGAAGGTGTATGAACATCAGGATACAAATTTTACTAATGATTTGACCATCCAAAAGAAATTGCCTTCAAAACCCTAGGAGAGGGAAATGAACTTTACCAAGGCGCAACTGACACATGAAAAAGGTGTCAAATGACCCTGTGGAACTTGACATGATGATGACAACCCTCTGAATGATGGTACACTCAGTTGAATGGTGACACGGACCGACATTTGGACAACTTTGAAAGGAGTAAAATCAAACCCTAGATCTAATGCCTAGTGACCAAATTTTGCTTGAAGACTCACTGAAATGACAAAATTTGACCTTGACACCTTAAAATCACTTTGTAAGAGCATGTTTGATCACTGGAGGAAGGCTGCAAAGACTGACACTAACAGGTAGCTTTGTTGGAGGGTGCACAGGCTTATTTTCTTCCTCCATGGCTTTTTCCTCGTCTTCTTCGATGATAAGGTCCTCCAAGTTGTCCTCCTCCTCATTGGTTTCTATGTTAGCGACTTTCCCCTTCTCCTCCATCATCAGCCTGGTGCGCAATAGGTTTTGCGGGGACACACATACGGGAATCATTTCCTGTTTTTCTTTCTTTGGCCTCTGTGTGCATAGTGATTTAGGAATTTATGCTACAATGCCAATGCCTTCAAGGGCATCCCCTACAGTCAGGGCCTACGGGGCTTCTTCAGCAGTCATCTCTGTAATTTCCATAACTTCCTCAGATGCTGCCATTGTGTTCGACTATAAATCTATCACTCGCATACTCACGGGCTCAATTAATGTTCTACATAGGTCAAATAGGGATTTGCTCAGGCTACGCGGTATATACAACTGCTTAATTCGCAAATCACCAAGTGTTGTTTGCTGGGTAGCACTTTGTCATTTATAGCGCCTTTTGAATTTGAATTTGATCGTTCCCCCCAATTCTGATTCATTAATGCTCTCTTGGCGATAGATTTTCCTAAATCTTTCCCATAAATCATGTCTTAAATGTCTGTCGCCTGCTCCATTTGATCTCAAGTCGATCATCACATCGTGAATAGTGACTCCAACAGTCACTTTATGGCCAACCTGCGTGGCAGCCTAGCCCCCTTGCATAGTCACGGACCTTGTGACTCTTTGCTTCTGCGCATAGCTCCAACATCATCTAGCTCCCAGGCATAATAGTTTATAGTTTCGCGCCTCCTTTCCACTCCCTGGAGCACTAAGACTGTACTTTCCATGGCTATTCAGGTGGCCGCTCCACCTGTATAGGGTGTCATCCAATCATCCATCAATTTTCCTAGAAAATACCCACCTTTTATTGTTACGGGAAGCATCACGCACTTTATCATCTGCAGTGCACCACCCTGGTTGATTTGCTTGGTAATGTGCGGTCTAAGCCAAGGCATTAGACTGATCAATTCGTGTGATAGTCCTCAAACTTGTCATCATGATCATGTGCACCTTGTTTTATCACCCTATTTTTCTTATCGAGAAAATCTTCCTTTATCTCGTCCTCCAGACTCTTGACTTCCGCTTCTACCAGAGTGCTTTTCACCCTTAATCGCACCCTTTCTTTCCCAAGTTCTTGGAGCCTAAAATTGCCCTGTTAGATTTCTTCTTCCAAGGTTCCACGAACCGTCGTATCTACTGGTGCTACCATGTGTGGACTAGGCATTTCATGCTCTATGGGGATTACAATGTTTGCTTCATACTCCAGCCTCAGAGGTGCCTGTGCCGTCAAGGTCTTGTACGTGATCCTATAAGACCGTAGAATAGGCTGGTACACGTAGGTCCCAGTCAGTTTGCTTCGCATTGTGGATCTTGTTCAGTGCTTCACATAATTTGTTAACGGCTCTGCATGGATAACCTTTTGCGCACTTGGTCTTTCCATATTCCATGGTTCCAACTGGAGGGGTCATTCGCGTCATTTCCTTGCCCACACCTTCTTTTTGACTGTGTCTCCTAACGTGAAAATTGTTTGCATCTACACAGGTTTCACACCATATTCCTGCATCCATCTGGATAGGTGGGCACGCAGACCGTTTCGTCTGGAAATCTTGTCTATTAATCACATCTAAGGCTTCCCAAACTACATGTGCATCATCCTCCTACATTCATGCCAGTCCTCAAAGCTTCTTTGGTGCATACCCCACCACCTTGCGGGCGTAGCGCATAGTACCCATTTCAAAGCTTTGAAACGTTGTTATTCCGACACTTCTCTTTCAAATCTTCTCAGGAAGTCATCCACCTCACTTAACCCATCATACATAGGTAGATCCCTCACCTCCGTCGATACGTAGCGCAGTGATCTCATCATCATGTTACAGTTCAGTGTGGTTACCTCGTGTAACCAGTTCTGCCATTGCTTTATTTCCTCGCTCGAATCTGATGTGTAGGATATTTCATGCTTCCATTAGATTCATCCATCCGTGGTTGGATTCACCTAGTCTTGCTCTCACGTGGTTATCTTGTAGATGCAGTCCAAGTCAACATCACTGTCGTAGTCATGCACCAGCTCCGTGTAGTGAAATCCTTCTGCAGGGTCCAAAGGTACAACCACACGCAGAGACTTTTTCTCAAAAATCATCTTGCACTTCTTCAGATTTATCATCCCATTCATGTCAGTGGACCAATCTATTCCTAATAGCATGGGGTAGGGATCGTTGTCATCAAGAATCTCTATCACTTTGAAATATGCTAGCGTGTTTGCTCCATTGATATATACTATGATTCCCTGCAATCTCCCCATAAGTAGGATCTTTTGTTGGTTCACCATTCGTAGTTGGATAGGAGACCATTGCAGCATAGGCCTTCCAATGTTCTCCCATGTCTGCTTCGGCAGGACATTCACATCCAATCCTAGATCCAGAATCACTTGGTCCATCTCATATTCTCCAATCTGTGAGGTCAATCTCATCTCCCTTCCCATTCGTATCATGTGATTTCTGAGCTTCCAAAATACATGCGGTTCTCCCAGCACAGTCCCAACACATCTATTTATGAGTTCCTACAACCCCTTTATAGCCTTACTGTCATGCAGGAGCCTCATGCATGTTTCCAGGAGTGTTGTGAGCATCGAAGGGTCCATTTCCGGCTTCGATCTATCTTTACTTCCTAAATTGGAGGCATCAGCGAAGTTGTTCTTGGTTTTCATGAAGGTTTCCTTAGCGTGCTCCAAATCAAACTTTGGTTCCTTCATTGGAGCCTTGCGAACCCAAGTAATTTCTTTAGGTTGCTTGCCTTTGTCATCCCATATCATAATTCCACTTTGAAGCACAATATTTACATTAGGGTTTTCCTCGTGTGGCTCAGACCTCATCATTTGCAGGTTCTGAGTCGGGGGAGGTTGGAGTGCTCCTTTATCACGCAACCTCGCTATCAGTGTGGGACAATCCTCTATCTCATGATCAAACAATGTACAATACAAGCATGATGGTCACATTGGATTCATAAAATCACAGGCATAATGTCCTAGCCCTCCGCAATTGTAACATATCAACTTTCTGCGACCTCTTGTTGGTCCTCCTCCACCTCAGTCTCATCCGTGCCCCTGAAATCCGGTTCGCGCCATCCCTGTGTTCTGGTCAAGGGGCCGCATTTTGTCCTTAACTTTGTAGGTAGGAGTTCGATCCATCATCAGCTCGTAACTTCTACAAGTGCACTTATCATGTCCCACTGATCTACAGAAATTACAGACCAACTGCTGTGAATTCTTTGTGTACTTTTACAATAAATGGCAGTTATCTATAGCATGATTTCCTCCTATCTAACAAATTGGGCACCATAATGCAGGTGTTGTGCTCGGTCCTACCCGTGCCTCCGGTCTCAATGGCCTTGGTCCTCCTCCTGCAAGGTAATTTGCAAACACCAGGCAGTGGTCCTTTTCATGTCCCTAACCCTTTCACTTTACGCACCATACCTCATTGTGCACTTCTGGGTGAGCTATCCTGTCTTGTTTCAAACTCTTCATCTCAAGGCACAAGTGTTTCAACTGTGCGTGAATCAGCTAAAATCCCACGTTGGGATCTTGTATCGAGGTCTCATGCAATCTCATCGCGACCTCCAAGGCCTCTGCCCGAGTTGTGACAGCGCATTCCTTATATGCAGTGTTAACGATGCTACAAACCATTAGCGGTGTTGTCCATCCATAAACGTCATGTTAGCTTCACGAATTATACATTTCAGTCTCTGATCCAACTCCCGAGGGGTCTCGCCTAGTAGCATTGTGATTTCCTTGAACCCAATGATCGACTGTGCCTCTAACTTCGACTTGCTAAATTCTTTATTTAGCGTAGTTTGAATATCTACGATCCCCGCATTTGAATTGTCATTGGAATGCTTAATGTACCAAGTCAGCGCACGATCCCGCAGAGTGCTGACCAATGTTTCCTTTTTTTTTATTGTCATTCATGACTCCCTGTTCTTCCCATACAGCTTTTATCACGAACCAAAACTAGTCCAGATCTTCATTCCCTACTCCCTTGAACATTGGAAACTTTATCGCGCTTTCCATATTCCTTCACGGTGGTGGCAGAGGTGGTATGGGTGAAGATGGTGAAACTAGTGGTGGTGTGGGTGGGGATGGTATGAACAGAATTCTTTGTCTTATCAACTTGATCACACTTCTTGGTGAGACCTTTGCAAGCTCTTATTTTCCCCGTCACGAAGGTGAAATCAAGGGGCTAGTTTCTAGTTCTGTACTACCTTTGTTTTTGTAGATTCTCCCACTTTGCGTAGCCCTAAACGTCAATTTATTCGCATAAGCTAATTCTCACACAGTAGCATTTTAGTCCAAGTGTTCAAAGATTTAACGTACTTACCCCGCGGCCCTTTGAGGAAGCATCGTTCTACCTTGCTATAGCTGACTAAAGTATCTACCGCGAACTCGGTGGTGAATCCTCCTATGATTCAATCAAGCCAGTGATCAACAATGTGTGCAATCTTATCCTCCAATGTGCAATCTTATCCTCCAATGCTTCCAATCTGTGAATCAATTCTGGGGTCCACACAATAGGTCTGTCGAGCTTACACCTTCCTTTGATAGTCGCGGATTCCTGTTTTCCTACGCCGCGAACTCGTGAATCTTTCTATCCAACCAATCTTCAATTCCTTTCTTTGTCATATTCCAGTGATACGATATTAGACATCTCTATGCAGATCCCGGTCCTTGTAATGGAACCATTTGTTGGCTTGTTGGGGCTTGACCCAGGTTCAGAGTTAATTAGCTAAACAAATCCCTGTACTACTGGCCCTTTTGGCAACAGTCCATGGAGTGCGGACTGAGCTCTCACCTGAAGTAGTATGGGGGGGGGGTGCTGGAACCACGTTTCCAAACTCTTGAGATGTCGGAGGGTTTGGTTCGATCCAACTGTCCGTCCCTATGCGTAGCCTACTTCACGCACCTCCCTGGCCTTCACGCCCTGATATACTTGCCTTCACGCAGCCCTAACCAGGGGTTGTGGAGCTTTCGCGCTACCGGAGCAACGCTCTATGCTATTCCCTTACGTCGCACCCGAGATCTTACTTATATTCCTATGCCAGTTAATTATCTTCGCGTAAATGGATGTCTTACGTTATATTTATTTATACAACACATTCATATGAGTTCGTGCAACAAATAAATAGTACACTTGCAATTTATACCCAATCATACATTAAAATAGGAAAAGATACAAAGAAATATGGTAAAATTCTCTTTATTAATTTTTCCAATGGTTACAGACTCGACCTACCCTGCGCACTCAGCTGCACGGGTCCGCGCACTCAGCTACAAACTACTAGGCCTCTGCACACTGAGCTGCAGAGCCTTCTCCTACTCTACGACCCAAAGACACACTTTACACTTCGACTCAATTTCTTAAACTCATCATGCTTCCATTCTATTAGCTATGTGCTCCCTTCTACACTTAGAGCCTCGCTCTATTTATACAATCCCATGGTTCGC
>APFE031364575.1:37665-59166 GCA_000404065.3 Pinus taeda
TGTTTCATAGTTCATTTCATATTCATTTCCAATGAAATTTTCTAAGTTGGATAAGGTAGAATTCAATTTTATTGCTTTGCCTGTGGGAAAATTTCATGTTCAGTGTTCATTCTTCTGTTGAAAAGGATTCATGTTGTCCATGCCCTTTTCACCCTCTTAAGAAATCTCTCCATTCTGCATTACTTCAAGCTAAATTACTGAACTCTTCGCGTATCTTGCCTCATGAAGTAATCTGTGCCTTTGTATCAAGTTCTTTGTTCATTTGAGGTCCATTGGTCCCATACCATCCCAGAAACACAGTCATTCATAAAAATCATTTCTTGTATTCATATTCACTTACTAGCCTAAGACAAATAGTTCACTGTAAGTCATCTCAGGCCTTTTCATTCACTTATTCACTGAGTGTGACTCGGAGAGAGCCCTCTCTTGCTCTGGTAGGGCTAGCTACCAGACTGAGCGTGGTTTGTGGTTACCCTGAATTTTGCCTTCTTTCAGCCTAAGGCGAATTTAGGTGCTAACATGCTCAATGAAACTATTTGCCTTGTCGACTTCAGACTGGACATGAGTCGAATCTTCCTGAGTCGCTGCAAATGGTATGGCCACATCAATGGGACATAGTTGCTGGAATCCCAAACGCACCTAGAAAGGGTTGTGGCCAGCCAAACTGTGGAGAGTCCGGTTGTAGATGTGTTGGACATCGGGGAGGCTCTCATCCCATGTGCATGGATGCTTTGAGTTTTACATGCGTAGAATGTGTACGATCATCCTATTGAAGACCTCTATCTGGCCATCAATTTGGGGATGGAATGTTGTGGACTTAGTGAGCTTGGTGTCTAGCATCGACTAGAGATTGGACCAAAATGTACTGAGGAACCTGTTGTCTTGATCTAAGATGATATAGTCTGGGATCCCAAAGTGTGTCCACACTCGTTCAAAGAAGAGTTTAGCAGTGGCTTCTGCTGTGATACTCTTCTTGTAGGCCGTCATAATGGCCATCTTCGAGAATCTATCGATGACCAAAAAAACGTAGTCGTTTCCATGCATATTAGAAGGAAGGCCAAACATGTAATCCATGGAGATGGATTCCCAAGGTTGACTAGGGGTACGCAAATGAGTATAGAGACCTTGATTCTTAATGGTCGGTTTTGCAATGGCATAGGCAGTGTAGGATCTGATGTACTTCCCGACATCCTATCAAATATTCGGCCAATAGAAATACTTTTGCAGTACTACCCACCATTTTCTCGACCCCAAAATGCCCAGTGGCCCGACTATTGTGTGCTTCCCAAATCATCTTTCCACGCTTTCTTTAAGGAACAAAAAGGTTTCCCAGGTGGCATAATAGAGCATCCTAGAGGTGAAAATATGGAACTTGCTGACCCTCCAAGAGCATATGGTATGTGTGGCTGAATTTTAGGTCGCTTTTGTAGAGAAGTGGCCAATCAGAAGTCTCATGCCCACAAGAGTTGAGCATAGTGGTTAACGCCATGATCGATGGTCAGTTGAGGTAGTCTACAAGATTATTTGTGCTGGCATTATTGTATTTGATATTCAAATGGAATTGTTGTAGGTATTTTGACCACTTCTGATGGCGATCATTCTAAAACTTCCCTTGCATCTGTATGAACTATAGGGGTTGATGGTTTGTGTGGATGACCGTTTCCTTCCCCAAAATGCAAGGCTTCCATTTTCAGCAAACCTTCACAATGGAATACATCTCTTTGTCATAAGTGGGATACTTCTGGACTATGTCTGAAAGCTTCTCACTGTTATATGCCACTATATGCCCCTATTGAGTAAGGACTACCCCAATAGCATAGTCAGAGGCATTTGTCTCGATCTCAAATGGTTGTTGTAATTTTAGTAATGTGAGCACTAGTGGAGAGCAGAGGCAATGTTTCAACTCTACGAATGCCTTATGTTTAGATTCAGACTAAAATAATTTTTCTTTCGCTCCTCCTTTGGTGACTTGACTCAAGGGCCAAGTGATATGAGAGAACCCAATGATCCGGATTTAAACAGGAATGCAATAAAATATAGAGATAACCATATACACAAAGATGCAACGGAAATAATACTTCATTTCATTAATGAAAAATATCGAAATATGCTTACAACCAGAAATGGAAATAAACCAGTTAGGGCGATGGTAGCTTATCTCTGAGAAGGGATGTGGTCACTACATGCCTCTGAACTGTTCCGAACTATGTTACAATGAGGCGCGAAGGCCTATTTATTGTTGAGAAACAATGGAAAACCCTTCAAATTCCAAAACCTACCCCTAGAAGATGAAACGCCACATTGTGGGCCCCGTTTTGGGTAAATTGGTACATCAATTTCCCGGGGTCGTAACTTTGGCATACGATCTCCGTTTGACGCGTATGATAGCTCGTTAGAAAGATCTATCCGAGAACTACCACTTTGGGAAGGGCAACATCGGTCCATGGACCCATGTTGCCCACGGATTTCCCAAAAAACGTTGTTTAGGGCCTCAAAACGGCTCCGGAAGTTCAGGACCCGAAAAACTTGCTAAACATAGTAAACTGTGCTACAATTTAGGAAACTGAAAAAGCTGAAAGAGACAATTGTGGGGGTCCAAATGGGATCGGTGGGTGGCCACCAACATCGACCTGGATCACCCAAACATGAACCTGTGGTAGAAATTGGCAAGACCCAGAAAGTTGCGAAGCTCGGTCAGAGTGGTTGGGATGGCTAATCCTGAATGACTTGGATCTTGGCTGGATCCACATGCACCCCCTATTCATCAATAATGTATGCCAGATACTAAAACTGGGTCATAATAAAAATGCATTTCTCCAAATTGGCACATAGCTTGTGTTGTTGCAGTGTTTGGAGAACTTGTCAGATGTGGTGGATGTGCTCTTCCTAACTTTGGCTGAAGATCAGCATGTCATCCAAGTATACCACTACAAATGAGTTGGTGAATGTCTACAAGTTGTCATCCATAAGCCTCATGAAGGTTGCAGGAGCATTCGTTAACCAAAAAGGAATAACCAACCATTCGAAAGGGCCCTCATTGGCTTTGAAGGCAGTATTCCACACATCAGGGGGTTCGATTGGTACCTGTTGATATCTAGACTTCAAGTCGATGTTGCTGAAATATTTCCCCCTCTTGAGTTGGTCTAGAAGGTCATAAATTCGCGAGATCGGGTACCTATTCTCGACATTGATCATGTTCAGCGCCTGATAGTCAATACATAGTCTCCAATTCCCATCCTTCTTTTGTACCAACATGATCGGGCTCCCACGGGGTGATGAATTCGGCCGAATGTGACATTTCTGTGGCAGCTCCTGAATTTTCCCCTTGATTTCATCATTCTCCAGAATGGAGCACCTTTATCTTGGTCCATTGGGTAACAATGCACCTCGGGTTAGATCGATGGAGTGCTTGACCTAACAGTGCAGAGGCACCCCTGCTGGGGAGGTGAAGATGTCCTCATACTCCTCCATGACCTTGTCCATCTATTGTTATCATGCAGAGGAGCCCTGTCCGGAGGTCGTGGCCACCGTTTTCTTCTTTTCTTGAGGGCTTATCATTAGGAAAACAAATTTCCCATTTTTTGAAATGAGCTTACTACATTGTTTTGCAGTAACCAGAGAGATGATAGTAGGTTGTTCTACCTCCGGTATCCTGTACAACTTATTTCCCAATGTAACAATAACAACGCGAGGCCTTGACTCATACACAACATGTCACTTCCACAAGTATGGCTGGCCTAATAATACATCACAAACGTCAAGGGGAGAAACGTTACATAATACCTCATCAGTAAAGGGCTCGATGTTGTATGGAAGGGGACATTGTTGGCTCACGCGCAGATCCCATCCTTGGTGAAGCCACCCAATGGTGTACAGTTGCAGGTGTGTTGTGGTTGGTAAGCCCAACTACTTCACGACCTTTGCGCTCCAATGAGATTCTTTTGGCTCCCGTTGCTAACAATGAACTGTAGTGGGGAACCATTTACCCACATCTGGGAATGGAAGAGATGCTCCTCCTCCTCTAGATCTTCAGGTTCCTCCTTTTGGATCTTTGTGGTGGTGATGGTGGCATTGGGCTCCACATCAATAATCTGCTTCCCTTTGTCATTCCCCTTGTCGGGTTTTGACTCAGAGTCAGAACATGCATATGATTTTGAAGCCTTCAGTTTGGCCACCAGTAACTATTTGGCCCGACACTCACTTTTGTTGTGGGTGGAGCTCTTATGGAACTCAAACCACTTTCCCTTGTCCTTCTTCAGCTTCATAGTGTTTTCCTTTTCTTGTGGCCTTGGCAGGTTGTCCTGGGCTATCTTACCTTGGCTTTGTCCCTTGTTTTGTGGTTTTGGGGCACCTTTCCCTTGCTTCAGATTCACAGATCCAAATTCTCACTTCTTCTGTTTAAAATTCTACTCGATCTTGATGGCGTATCGGTACGCCGTGAAAATCAAGGAGATGTCCAGGAACTCCATCTCGTTGTGGATGTATCTATGTAGGAAGCCATGGTACTTGAGTACCAAATGTTTCTCAGAATCCTTGATACCCAACTTCATGTGAAGGGTATGAAAAACATTGGTAAAATTCAGCACATCTTGGTCCCTTCCCTGCCGCAACATGGTCCACTTTATGTATTTGTCCCTGTAGCTCCTTATAGGGTAGTAGTGCTCCTTGATTGCATCCCAGAATGAATTCCAAGTGGGAGTGGCTAAAAACAGTGAGTTAGTACTTTCATCCTCCTGCTCAAAATAGGTTTCCTACGAGTCCTTGATGTGGGGGGTGGCTTTGAGAAGAGAAAAAGTAATATTTTCTCAACTGGAGAAATCATGAACAAAAAATATTGTTCTAGTGGATTCAACCATTTATCTACTACGTCTACATCTATTTGGCCCTCAAATATGGGAATGTCAAAGTTTACTTGTACCTTAAAAGGTGTGGAGCCTCCAGAGTGGTTGTTAGATGTGGATGCGTCGCCGGTGGGCAACTATTGAAGGATCTGGGAAAAGTTATCCATCATCACATTCCTCTATTTCTCGAGGGCCTCCTCAAGCAATATTTTGATAGGATCTCCTGCTCCCTCATCTTTCTTTTCTTCTCCCATGGGAGGCCATCAGGATTTCCGAGGCTGGTCTTGTAGATGTTCGACCAGTTCGAGCCCTAACTCCTTATATCCCGACCTCGTTGGGGACATGAAAAGAAAAACAGAGAAAGAGCAGACCCCTCTGATACCACTGATCCAAATTTAAATGGGAATGAAACAAATTATAGATATAACCGTAAATACAGAGATGCAGCAGAAATAACACTATCTCTCATTAAAATCAAATAATGAAATATGCTTACAAAAAAATGGAAACGAGATTAGCTAGGGCGATGGTAGCTTATATTTGAGAAGATTTGGTGGCTACATGCCTCTAAACTGGGTTACAATGAGGCTCAAGGGAATTTTTATTATTGAACAATAAGAGAAAACCCTAAACAACCAAAACCCTAACTTGAGGAGATGTAACACTAAGAGTTTATGGGCCCCGTTGGGGTTAGTTGGCCAGCCAACTTCCCGGGGTCATATATTGCTCGTATTATCTTCATTTGATGCTCAAGATACCTTGTTGGAAATACCTCTCCAAGGAATACAACTGAAAATGCGATTTCAATGAAATCACTTGGAGGAATATTGCTAAAAAAACATAATTTAGGGCCTCAAAACAGCTCCGGAAGTTCAAGTTCTGAAAAAATTAAAAAATAGTAAACTATGCTACAATTAAGGTAACTGAAAAACTGAAAGAAACAATGGTGGTTGTCCACATGGAATAGATGGGCTGCCACCAATATCCACCTAGTGTTACCAGAGAACGTGTGGCTCCAGTGAAGATATTTGATTTTAAGAGGCGACAAAGTGAAACTTCATGGAAAAAATGGCTTTCAGATGAAGTGTAAAATTACCAAACTCAAAGAGAGACCCATTATAGAAATCGGTTAGATCTTTCCAACGATGTTGACGATTCTTTAAACAGAGCTATGGTTTGGTTGCAATGGGTGACGCAATAAACTAGGGTTTCTATAAAAGGGCTTTTTGCCTCCAAATAAAATTCATTTTCACTGTGAGTTGTGGAGAAATAGGAGAGGAGGGGAAGGCCCTAAATCCTATGGAGATCGTAGTTGCAAACCGACCATCAGTATCAAGATTTGTGAGTTGGAGGTAGGTGGCCTAAACATACTCATCAATTTCAGTGGTTTAGATTTCCAAATTAGGTCCCTAGTTTTTTCTGGGAGACCACTTCCTTCCCTTACGGTCGCGACACACTATTTGGTGCCGGATATGTGCAAAGGAGTGTAGAAATAGGGCCCATAAGTGCATTCAACTCAGTTTTTGAGGCAAAATCTACACTCTGGACTGAGAGGGTAGGTAGGACTATGGTCTACTCGTAACTGAGGTTATGTGCATCCTTGACTGTCTTTTGTAACTGAAAAAAATTAGTGGTGTCCTGCAAGTATGGTAGAGTTAACGATATCATGGTGAGAAAGAGAGTTTGATACCCTTCGCATTGAGGTTCAAGGGAATCAAGCAGTGAGAGGGATACTGGCACAATGTGGTGTGCTAAAGTTCTTAGAGAACCCACTGATGACGACTAGTGATCCCTTTCTATTGAGGATAGTAAGCTATTGGGATCCAAATCAAGAGGCCTTTGTAGTGCAAAGGAACTAGATCAAGCTCACTATCTAGGACATATAATTTTTTACAAGACTGCGCCTTTGGGGGTGGTAGGGGAGATACAACCAGTGCCACCTCGTGGGAGGCATATTGATGAGCTTTTTAAGCATCATTATATATAGGGTAGGCATGTGATGGGCAAGACTATCGGAATTGATGACTTGGAGATATTGGAGACATGAGTTATAGCTGCATCGGTGCTGAAAATTTGTGGTAGCCATGCGTTCCACCATATCACTAGAGGGAAGATGATGCTGGTGGAGAGTGTTTTGGGAGGTACCTACTATGGGTGGGCCTAGATGTTTTTTTCATTGAAATGACAGTTGACATTATGTAGATGGGGTACCAATGATAGCTGTTCATTTGGGATAGCCTTATGCTCACTCTTATTTGAGAAGATCCCCACTATACAACCTCGTGTTCAGATCCATGATGTGGGTCCACAGGAGCCCAGGATGCACCGCTGGGGGAAGCTACTGAGAAGAGGAGGTGGAGGGGAAGTCAGAAGAGTGTTACGACCCGAGTCTTTTGCTCAATGGGATTAGATGTTGCTATACATAGATGACTATCCATACACCGACATGTACTATCAGTGGGATCCTGACTTACCACTTCCACTAGGACGAGCATGGGGCCCATATTGTAAGTGAAAGTTTTTATATATTTGGTGCATTTATAGTTTAAGAAATACATGTATATGGTACTGATTTCTAAACTTTGTTATATGTAGATATAGCATCGGTGAGGCTGGCAGGATATGCAAGGCGAGCCGCAACACTTGGGGGTTACAGATCATTGTGGAACCTCATCACGATAGAGGTTGGATGACAAGACTCTTTTGGATGATCTTCGATGTAGATATGACATGCTATTGACTCGGGTAACAAAGCGTGGATGGCATGATCTAGAGGATCGATGCACAGATGAGTGCATAGGTCTTCCTTTACAGTGGCGGAGAATCACGCAGTGCCTTACGATGGCTATTCAGGTAGTACAAGATCTACGGGCTAGTGGGATGGAGCTGTTGGCTCAAGGATCTCCAAATGATAGTGATTAGGCATAGGGACATGTGGGTCCCTATTTTAGTTTTTTGATAACATGCAAGTGGGCATGTCAGATGTATTTAGAGTAGTGGACTCAAAGCAATCTATGAGGATATATATATATCGATATAGATATAGATATATATATAGATATATATATATATATTATATAGATATCTATATATATATATATATATTATATATAATATAATATATATGATTATGCATCTCTTTTGTGACAATTTGTGGTTCACTATTTGTTTTATGGATGTCTGCTTACATGTGATAAATTCCAATTTACAATTTTATCATGATCTATAGGATCGATGCACAGATGAGTGCATAGGTCTTCCCTTACAGTGGCGGAGAATCACGCGGTGCCTTACGATGGCTAGTTAGGTAGTACAAGATCTACGAGCTAGTGGGATGGAGTTGTTGGCTCAAGGATCTCCAAATGATAGTGATTAGGCATAGGGACATGTGGGTCCCTATTTTAGTTTTTTGATAACATGCAAGTGGGCATGTCAGATGTATTTAGAGTAGTGGACTCAAAGCAATCTATGAGGATATATATATATCGATATCTATATCTAATATATCTATATCTATATGTTATATATATATATATATATATATATATATATATATATATAATATGATTATGCATCTCTTTTGTGACAATTTGTGGTTCACCATTTGTTTTATGGATGTCTGCTTACATGTGATAAATTCCAATTTTCAATTTTATTATCAATGGTATCTACATAGTGATTTTGGGCTCTAGGTACATGATTGAATGAAATGGATTCAAATTAACGCGTCAAAATCTTAACTTGTAGATATTTTCTAAATAGGACAGGATTTTTCACATGATAAATGTCATTCGAATGCATGACAAGTTGCAAGGAATATAGACAAACATGAAGGTGAAGGATGCGATGATCAAGGGAATCAACTAACAAACTGATCATTGCATCTTATTCGGTGTGGTTATTAGTGGCAGGTCCAATGAAAATGCCATTGGACTGGAATAATGAATGCATGGGGGTAAAAATGGCCCAAGCTGCCGATGCAAGATTCCTGGTGAAGAGACTCACACCATCGGAAAAAATGATATAAGGTGTGGATGATGGATATATCTAAAAAAGTAAGAAGACAATGTGTGAGAAAGTGGGGGATGCAAGCTACCTAAATGCAAGAAGAAAGACAGAGATACATGCACTTCGATGGGAAATGCTATGGGTAAAATTTCTTGAGGTAGAACACATTTCGAGGATTAGGAAGGATTAGGCCCTCTGGATCCTCTAATAGGTATGCCCCCTAGCCCAAACACTTATGAATGATATAAGGCCCTAACATAAAGGTTCAAAATTTCCACATCCTAGGACATCATGAGCTTGATCATACATGAGAACAAGGTCTCCTTCATGGAAGGTACGAGGGTGGACTTTATGGTCATACTGAGTTTGTTATGTTTCTTTTTTTCTTCAGTGGTTTTCAATGCAACACATCAGTCTTCGAAAGTGCGCTCAAGCATGATGAGTTGTTGTTCTAAGGGTTGGGTTTCTAGGAGGAGTTCAACGACAAGGTGAAGGGAAGGGATTTCACACTCGATTGGTGAAAATTCCTCCTCTCCAAAAACAAGATGGAAAAGAATGAACCCAATGGTGGTCTTGATAGAAGTTCTATAGGCCCACAGAGTAGGGAAGAATATTAAATTCCAGTTGGTCTTATGTTTATTCACCGTCCACTGAAGCATAGCCTTAAGGATCTTGTTAACAGCTTCAACTTGGCCATTGCTTTTACGATAATAAGATGATGGGTATTGGTGTTGAAATCCCAAAAAATAGGATAGTTCACGCGATATCTCATATTCAAAGTGTCAGCCATGGTGGGAGACCAATTGTTTTGGAAACCCAAATTGAGCGATAACATGGTTGAAAAAGAAGAGGGCAGTAGTGGTCGTGGTATTAGTGAACGTTGGCACGACTTCATCACATTTGGTAAAATAGCCAACAACCATGATAGTATACTTATAATTATTAGAAGATGGGGGTCGACACTTGTTGTTGAGGTAAATCCCCTCTGCAGACAGAGGCGATCCCTACTAGCCCAAATTGGGTCTAGCAACAATCAAACAACACTACCACGCAGGTTCCTAATTGCAAATCAAAGACCAATGATGAGGGCCTACCTAGATTCCAACGCTAGTACTTGTAGAAGAGTTGACGCTCCCATTAATTTGCTCCGGCTGGTCACGATCCTCACGATCCCCGTGGATGGACACCTGCACATGCAAAGAATGACACAAACACAAGGATAAAATCCAATAGATGAAACTATATATCAGTCAGAAAGGATATAACTCATCATCATTACAAAAGACAATATGAGTGGAACCATAATGATAGTCATCTGTTATTGATAAACAAAGAAGAATACAACCATAGTTCTGATGTCAAATCCTCCTTTGGCTGGGTGATCAACAGCACATGTCTTGCAAAGCTTGTTTGGAATGGGAACAAGCCTCTCTCTCCTTGGTTATTTGGACAAGAATCTCCTTACTTTAGATTTAGCCTTATGGGAATGAAGAAGGCTTCTTACAGCATGAACTTAACAATTCTCAAACTTTGGAACTCTGGAACTTTGGAACTAGCTTGTCAAAGGCAAAAGGACAAGTTTATAAATAGAGGAGGAGGAGTTAGGATCATCCACAATATTCATGGGATTGGCTTTATCACTAAGAAGCTTCCATGCGAGGTGGCAAACCACTTCCCCTCTATGGAGATTCAAAGCCAAACCAAACCAACTCAAGATAGATTCAGTTCAGGAGTGGGTTAAGAAGAATCTTCGGACACTGGTTTGTTAAAAACACTACCCATTTTGGCTGGTGCGAGTGCAGCTCTGAGATAGAGCGCCAGCTGGCGCGCCCTCTTTGGAGGATTTCCCCCATTGGCGCGAGTGATGCACAATGAAACTGTGCCAATGGAAAAAGGGCTATTTTTATGGGTTTTTTGCATAAGATGTCTTCAGGGAATATGAAGTTCATACTTAGGGGAATACAATGCAAGTGTTTCCAGGTCATGTCACTTCTCACAGGTCCCGGAATGAGTCCTCCAAGGTGCGGGAGAAGGGGTAACAAGGACGGTGACAAATTGTTGTGTAACAGATGCCCCCTAAAGCCTGAGGCCCGAAAGAGAGAGAGGGGTGAAATGCTTTACAAGAACATGGCCAACTGAAAACACTACCACCAGAGAACCTACGTGGAGAAGTACAACTGATATCTCAAGTACATGATGTATGTGGTATGGGCACAACCATCCATAGCAAAGTACATAAAAATCTAGATCCAAGGTATGGACGCATCCATCCAGTGAGGATCGATAAATAGACTCAGGCATGGTCGCAACCATCCAGTGAATGAGTCATGTAATGATCATAAGAATCCACAAAATCGCAACCTGGATTCTAACAGACAAAATCTAGGGTATTGCACTCCATCTCGACCCAAACAAAGTACAAGTTCAAGCATGTGAATATGGGAGTCGAAGTCGAACATGCAGGAACATCATCTGATTACCATCCAATGATGAAAACTGTTAACAGACGCGAGAGGTACCACCAATAATGACAATGGTCCTCAAGGTACTATAGGTACAATCTACGGCGTGCGAATCAGTGAGCCGGTGTCGAACACCCATAGAATCATTTGATCGGAGGCCAATGATGAAAACCTCGCGTTGAACACGAAGAACCTGCCATTGAGGCATGTAGGCTCCAAGGCACATGAAGGGAGTCTCTGGGTCAACTTCCTGGATAATGAGTTGAAGTCGACAGGAAGCGACCTCGATCGAAGGTGGTCCATAGTGTTTCCCACATCATCGACATGAGACAAAGGAAGAATAATATTTTGTGAATCAGGATTATGTGAGTTATCAGAGGGAGGTTGATTATTCTGTAGAGGTCAACTTCTCTTGAACATATTGGTGGCACAACAGTGGACTTGGCAGTATTTGACATCAAATGATCAGAGGTCATGGTGACAAGGCAACGAGCAGATGAGAGGTCAAACAGGATCACCCAAACCCATGGAGGCAAGTGAAAAATGAGATGAGATGTCCCCACCCAGACATGAATGCAAACAAGTGCCATGTTCAAGAGCGACATACTGCCGACACGAAAATGATTGTGGTTCCATTTTCCCCTATCATTTCTGGCGAGTACCCCGGTTATTGTTAATGACAAGCTTGACGGGAATAGCATATGCTTGTAAAGCGTCATTGTGACGGAATCCAATGTCATTAAGTTTTAACGAGTCTGAAAAAGGGAGAACTCGACGTCTTTTCATGTTTAGAGAGTCTGAAAAGACAGCGGAAAAGTAAACTCTAGGGGTGTCCTTTTTCGTAAAGTTGTGTCTCTCGAGCCCGAAAAAGTATAAAAGAATGCTCGAAAGAACCGCCCGATCATTACGATCGAGGAGTACTTTTCATGATTACTGATTTCAACCTAAAAAAGTAAAAAAGCGATCGAAACCCCGTCGTTTTGTAACCGTTAACGAACCTGAAATGACACGGGTCTGACGATCTTTTCATCTTTACACGATCGGAAAAGAGCTTAAAGGCGACCGCCTCTTATTTATGTTTAACGAGTAAAGAGGAATAACTTGGCAATCTTTTCATCTTTAAACGGTCAGAAAAGAGCTGAAAGCAGACCCCATAATGACTTTTTCGTGTATTTACTGAGTCCGAAAAAGTACAAAATACAACTTGTTTCATCGCCTAAGTCGCGCAAAAACCTGTCGCTGCACAAAAACAAGTGTAAAATCCATTTTCGACAAAAATATATATTAAAATATTCATAAAAAATGACTTTTAAAACCTATTTAGGGTTAAAAAAGCTATAAACATGTGAAAATGGTAAAAAAAAAAAATTACTTTTTACTTTTACCTCATTGGAGAGTGACAGTAGTGGTTTTGGTGTGCGATCTTTGGGTGACGATTACGACAAATCTGTGCAACCATTTGGAGCACCGCTAGTTCCAAGTAAGAGGCCTCCTCTCCTACTCCATTTTAGTCCATTTTTCTTTTGTTTTAGTTTGCTTTATCGACCCTTGTGGAGGGATTTTGAAAAAATAGGGTTGCGCCCATTGGCGCGGATATCGGGCATGGACCCACGCCAATGCGCCCTTTTTCTCCACAGGCTTGCGCCCATGGGCGTGGCTGTTTTAAAAACAGTCGTGCCAATGGCTGAGCACATCTATTTTTTAAAATTTAATGCTTTTGAAGCAATTTCACTGCATTTCTCAGTTCACCAAAGATCTAATTGATGTTTTTGACCTTATGGCTGCAGGGAAACAATTAAAATGGTGATCCAATGGAAGGAAAGAGAGCATGACAGGGTAGACGAATTGGCCATAGCTGATGAAGATTGTATGGAAGCCCTTAGAAATTGTGGGCTAAATAAATACTTCCTCATCTCCTATCTACGAGCTCAGCCAGAGCTCTTACGATACTTAATCAACCTTTAGGACGAACGCGATCAAGTGTTCCGTATACGAGACCAAGTACTGGAACTAGACGTATCTGACATCTATTTCATCACAGGACTGTCATGCAGAGGGCTGGTGCCCCTATTAACAGTTAGCACGCCATCCGGTGAGAATATGGGGGAGGTGATGGCTCAAGTGTGCCCAGGGGCACAATTTGGATCCGGCAGCTCAAAAGTGGACATCGCCACTATTCAGGACCTAACACTCTAAGCAGTGTTATTCACCATCAGACGGGCTGCAGGGGCGTAGGCACCCCACGAGGCAACAAAGAACCAACTTATACTGGCTACAGAGTGTCTGAGTCCAACCATCTTCAATTGGGCGGCAGCGGTGACGACCAACATGAAGAGGCAGCTTACAAAAGGTAAGCGTGGCAAACTGCAGCAGTTTCGGTATGGTTCCATTCTGGTGACGTTCATTTTGGAATGGTTACCAATCTTTCAGGGCCAAGGGCCCTTTGTACTTGATCCGATGCCTCGAGAATCGAGAATGGCTCGTTGGGTGGCACTGATGCCTAGAGGGGGGGAGGCCAGCAAATGTCATGGAGGCCAGAGTTTTTTGGGTGGCTTTGCCGCCAACTGATCGTGGTCGAGGATTGGCCATATGCAGGGACTAACTTCACAGGCGACCCTAATCTCCCACTGCCAGAGGGAGAGGATTGGGATGAGGAGATAGGTATGACCTCTTTTTGATTTTGTGTTTTATGATTTTTTTTTGTTAATACATGGTTGTTCTAAAAACAATTATATGCATATACAGATGTTGGCCCAGAGTGACCAACCGACATGTCTCCTATTATGAGGAGAAACCAACCTACAACAGATCCTCAAGAGGAGGGTGCTGAGGGGGGAGAACTCATCCAGAACCTTGAGGGTATCACTCGAGGGATTTCAGATTATTCTCGGCTAGCGGATGTCCCGTTAGTGTACCAAAGGCACATGGTGGGGGTGCCGAGTTGCATCCACCGACTCTTGAGACGCCTAGTGCAGGGAGTGACATGCTACCATGAGCACCATAGGGATTAGATATCTAGGCTTTATTTCCATGCATATTTTTTGAGAGACATGTTGTCTCCAGATGTACTAAGACAAACATGTATTATTTTTTGATGATGCAAATTTTGCAAAAATTTTCACATATATATACATAGGATTTATGGTTTATTGTGTTTTATGCTTCTTATGCTACTTTAAATTACATGTTATGCAAATGTCTGTCCAATACATAATTGGCTAATGCATCGGTTAACGTATTAAATCGTCTTGGAATATGTTGATATGTGATGAAATCAAAATCCCTTTCTAACAACTTAACACATAAATATAACCTTAAAATCCGATGGTCTCTGACAGAATAATGCCCATTGAGCTGGTCGACGACAAGCTGAGAGTCCAAGTTCATAACCAATGTTCGAATACCGAGATTAATCGCCTCGGCTACTAACTCAATCACAACACTATACTCAGCAACATTGTTCGTGGTACAACCTAGACAAACCCCTTGAAGGTCTACTAACTCACCATGAGGATCGTAGATCACCCATGCCGCAGAGGACAAGTTGCGTGTACTGCGGGAGGCACCATCAGCGAAACCAACGTAAGGTGAACCAGACATCTATCCAAGAAGCAAAAGGACACAATAAGCAGCAATCACGCCGACACACCAAGACAGAAACATGAAAACATGCACACACAACACACTTGCTAAAGCACACGTATGTACAAAAAATAGAGTGCCTGGAATTATGCATAATATTTTTTCAAGTAAAGCTCATTCCGGGGCTTATCCAGGGGATTCCCTTCGTAGTTAATAAGCTTGTAGGCCCCTTTTTGCAAAACTCTCTTTACGATGTAAGGCCCGTGCCACATGGGCTCGAATTTTCCTGCCCCCAGCTTATCATTGGCTTGATCGTAGAGCAGGACTAAATCTCCCTCAACAAAAGAACGAGGATGAACAATATGATCGAAGTGATTTTTCACTCGCTTCTTCTGTGCTTTGATAGCTAAAGAGGCTAGTCGACGAGTCTTGTCTAGCTGCTCCAAGTAAAGAAGGCGTTCTTCTACCAGAGTTGTGTCAGGGAGTAATTCGATGGCTAATTTTAACAAAGGGATCTCACACTCGATAGGAAGGGTAGCGTCCAGTCCATAAACCAATTGGAAAGGAGTGAAACCGGTGGCATCCTTCACAGAGGTTTGGTAGGCCCACAAGGTAGAGAACAACATCAAGTGCCAGTCGGACTTATGCATGCCAATGGTTCGTTGAAGCATCGTAACTAGGACCTTGTTAACGGCTTCTACTTGACCGTTGGCCTGAGGATAGTATGGAGTCGAACTATCATGTCATAGGCCCAACTGGGTTGTAAGCTCGGTAATCATATGATTACGGAAATGCTTGCCGTGATCAGTGACGATGGCTTGAGGGACTCCGAACTGCGAGATAACATGATTGAATAAAAACTGCGCCGCGGTGTCACCATCTTCAGACAATGTAGGCATCGCCTCGGCCCATTTCGTGAAGTAATCAATGGAAATGATGATATATCCATGCCCCCAGGCCGAGCGAGGGTTACAGGTCATATAATTGATGCCCCAATTCACAAAAGGGTCGATGGTAACAACGGGGTGTAGTGGAGCAAGAGGTGCACGCATCTTTTGTTGGTAGATTTGGCACTCGTGACAAGAGAGGACGGAAAGAATACAATCCTTAAAGATGGAGGGCCAAAAGTAACTAGCACGGAGGATTTTCTATGCAGTGGCATATCCGGACATGTGACCGCCATAGGCGCCAGAGTGGTAGTCATTTAAAACTCTCTCGGCTTCTTCGAGTGTTAAGCATCGGTGGAGAATAGAATCAATGCCGAGACGGTACAGGGTGTCCCCAACAATGCGATATGGTTGGGCTTGATGGCGGATCCGTCGTCAAGCATCTTTAGATGTCTCGGGATGGAAAGAGGACGTCTGTAAATAGACAATGATATCCCTGTACCAGGGATTGAGGGTGCTTATTAGGAAGAGAGTTTCATCCGGAATGTGATCCTCTAACTGAGAGGGTGTGGCTAGAGATGGCAAAGAGCACAACAATTCAACAAAGGCAAGTGATTTCTTGGACTTGGCAGTAGTGAATTCCAAGTTGAACTCTCGGAGGATGACAATCCACTTCGAGTACTTGCCCCCCAGCAGCTGACGTGACAAGATGTACATCATTGGGTTGCAATCAGAGATCACTGTCGTAGTGCGCAACAAGATATAATGGCAGAAGCGTTGGATGGAACAAACGGCGGCCAATGCCAACTTATCAACGTAAGCATATCGAGATTTCGTATCTAATAAATTGCGGCTGAGATAATAAATGACATGTTCAGTGCCATCATCATCATCTTGAACAAGAACCATGCCAATGGTGGTATCAGCAGTGACCAGATACAAAGTGTAATCGCGATGGTAATTTGGAGGACGCAACAAAGGAGCGGAAACAAGGAGAGCTTTGAGATGTTCGAAGGACTCTTGAGCGGCGACATCCCATCGAAATGGGGTGTCTCGCTTTAGTAACCACGTGAAACCTTTGGCCACCTCGGCATAGTTCGGGATGAATCGTCGTACAAAGTTTGCTTTACCCTGTAAGCTCTGCAATTGCTGTAAGGAAGCAGGGGGAGGAAGATTCGAAATGGCCTCGCCTTTAAGGGGATCCAGGCGGATGCCCTCTCGGGAGATGATGAACCTGAGAAGTATACCAGACTCTACGCAAAAGACACACTTATGCGGGTTGAGCCGAATACGGTAGTGTCGACAGCGGAGAAAGATTTCATGGAGATGAGCAGAATGGTCTTGATGCTTAGCTGAATGAGCTGGGAGATCATCCAGGTAAGGCTACACGATGTGTCGAATATCATGGAATGCATAAGACATCGCACGTTGGAAGGTAGCACCGGCGTTCTTCAAACCGAAAGGGAGCTTTTTGTAAGCGAAAGTACCACAGGGACAGATAAAGGCGGTTTTGTGCTGATCAACTGGTGTGATATTAATTTGGTTATAACCAGAGAAACCATCCATAAATGAGTATATCTCACTTCCAGCACACTCATCAATGAGCTGGTCAATGAAGGGTGTGGGGTAGTTATCCTTGGGGCAGGCTCGATTAATATCATGGTAATCAACACAGACCCTGATGGTACCCTACTTTTTATCCACAGGGAAGATATTGGAGACCCAATCTGTGAGTGGGATTGGGTAGATAAAGCCAGCCTTGAGAAGCTTTTCGACTTCCGCTTTAATGGCTGCAGCCTTTCAGGGGTGCACAGGGCGTAAACGCTGTCGAACAGGCTTAGCTCCCAAATACGTGGGTATCTCATGCACCACAATGCTTGGGTCGATGCTGGGCATTTCTTCGTAAGACCAAGCAAAGACGTCATGAAACTCGCGAAAAAGACCAATATAGAGTTGAATTTCCTTAGGAGTACAAGTCACTCCGATATAGATATGCTCGACAATCCCTGGTTTAACAGAGATGTCGATTGGTTGAGTTTGCATGATGTTTCCCAGATTCCCTTTAGAGGAAACTTGATATACTTAGATGGGTGTCTGAAGGGGTTGTGAAGGGAGACAACAAGCAAACCGCTCGAGATAGGCAAGCATTTCTTGATGGGTGTGGAGGAACGAAGAACGATGGTGAAGATTGAACCTAGGGGGTTCCTCAAGAGACATGGTCTCTATAATGGCTTCATCAGAAAGAAATATTTCCTTTAAAGGATCTGAAGAAGCACAATCTCCAAGCCAAGGGGAATGAGCATACAAGTCAAGAGCTCCGCTTAAAGAAGAAGATTCAGAAGGAGGAGCCGATACAGAAACAATCTCGACGTAGTTGAGTTCGGTGGGACTCAACGACATCTTATCGCCCCACGATTCTATCTAGTCAATGGGGGGAAGGACCCAAGGATCAGAATGAACCGAAATCATATTGATAGAGGTGAGGTTTGGAGGTGGGAGTGAAAAGACACCCATGAGGGTGGGATCTTTAAAGAGCCCAGCTCCCACACTCTCCAGTGGAATGGAGGTATGCTCCACAAAAGGCACGTTGCCTTCGGAAGAGGAAGCGAAGAAGGAGAGCTGGTCTACCGTGACAATCTTCCCTTGATGAGGGAAACGAATGACATGAAATAGAGATGTAGCCACGACGCGCATGGAATATGTCCAGCTCTGGCCCAAAAGGAGGTTCTAAGTAAGATTAGCATCAACGACTTCAACTTCCACTTCGACAGTCTTCCCTTCCAAAGTAATAGGAAAGCGTTGGAGGATACCGTAAGGGTGAGATTCTCTTCCGTCAAAAGCTTCCAATGTTGTAGGAGACTGACTCAAAGTCAGAGATCCAATAGCCTTCCAACAAGCAACAGACATAATGCAAGTTGAAGCACCTTCATCAATAATTGTATGATGAATCATTTTAGAATTGATGATGACCTGGATAAGGAAGGAAATCTGGTGAGGCAGTCTCGGTACATGGCTCTTGAGATCAAAAGTAATCAAATCCAAGTCGGCCGGGTCGATGCCACCAATGGCTAATAGCAGAGACTTCCTCTGGGGGGGGGCAACTCTAGACAACTTCTAGAGAAGACATAGCTAACGGAGCCTGAGCTAAGTCCTCAACGATGCTATAGTGCTGGGCAGCACGAGCATTAGGGTTGTAAGAAGATCTCCGGAGTACACCTTTAGCAGGGGGTCGAATAGGCGTCTTAGTGCTAGGTCTCTCGATATGGAGCGGACCAGAACTAGACGGAGGAGCACTTGAGGGGACCTCAGGCTCTTTCCTGACAGGTGATAGATATTCCTTTGCTCGAGTCGTAATGTGAACGGGAATCGTTCCAGCCATGAATAATTGGGAACCAAAGGGAGAAGAAGATGAGGATGGGTCAGCCACCATTTGCGTTTGTTGTGAGGGGAAAGGTTCTTTCAGCACCGTAGGAGTCCCAGGAGCACCTTTCAACAAACGACTAACTTCGGACCGGCTTGGGTAGTCTTTGGTGTAGTGATCCTCATCGCAGATAAGACAAGGATACTTCGGTTTACGTTTGGCTCCTTCCTCGGGAAGAGGTTTAGGGGAGTCCTGCTTGGGTTGATCAGCTTTATTTTTTGTTTTCCCCTTCTTCTTTCCTTTCGAGGCTTTATCCGCCATGGTGGACTGGACGACGTTAACCTCGAAAGAATTTCTAGAATTAGACACACCCTGAGAAGTATTTTCATTTGAAGCACTTGATTTTTGCTTCCCAGGGTTCGCGGAAGATTTCTTAGAAGACAGATTTACAGAGCCAATAACACCATCAACATATGGCTTTGGCAGAGCTTTGGATGTTCCGGGCCTTGGGGCGTTAGGCAAATAATCATATAGGGTACCAAACTGGGAACATACCAAGTCAAGGTACTGAGCATGCGCAATAGCCCGCTCTTCAGTTACACAAGCCCCCATAGCAATGTCTCATGCAATTGCAGGTACAAAGGAGGTTGTAAACCAATCGGTTAGGAGTTGATCAGGAATCTAGAACTTAATCAAATGGCGACGTCATCTCCATTCATGTATATGATTGGATATGTGCATGGTCGTGTCCTGTTTAAGAGATGTGAGGAGATGCATTCCTGGCTCATACCGAATTGGCAACTAAAAATGAGTTAGAAATGCCATTTCCAACGAGTTAAAATCTTGAAAGGATCCGTGAGTTAGCTCAATATGCCACTTAGCAGCAGAGCCGGTGAGAGTCTTTTGAAAAAGGCGGAGCCAGATTGAATCGTCAAGCCACGAATTTGACGAACACCAAAGGTGATAAGTCATAATGTGGGCTTGAGGGTCTTCTCCAGCTTTGCCATAAAATTTGGTACAATCACTGGGAATCTTGGTTGGAACTGGTGGCCATAATGGATTATGAAGGATAGGATCATTAGTCAATTTGGACACATCTGGCAGCTCCAATGTTGCTAAGAAGGGTAACTGAGGATTGAAGGACATCTGTGGCCGTGGATAAGAGGTAGCACCAGAGTTCCAACCAGTTGCTGGTTGCCCCCATTGACTTTGTCCGAACAGACCTGGCCCATAGGGGTTCTGTCTGTAGGGATTCTGTCCATAGGGGTTATAGCCATAACCAGATGACTGACCTTGGATTTGGCCCCCAACACCCCATTGATTACCAACTTGGCCTGTAGGAGCAACATACTGTTGCTGGTAATTCTGATAAGGAGTAACCTGCATTTGTTGATAATTTTGGTACGAGGCAAATTGAGCTTGCCCTTGGGGTTGTTGATAACCATAAGGTTGCTGCGCTCCATACTGAGCCTAGGGACCAGGCTGCACTTGATAAGAAGGTTGAGATTGAAACCCACCTTGCATCTAAAGACCAGCGTGGGTCTGGGGCCCAACCTGGGGCTGGAAACTGGGTTGAGCTTGAGAAGCAATAACCATTTTCATGCCCGGTTGAGCAGGCCCAGAAAGATGTCCTTGAGAGGATGGAGATTGGGCCACCTGGCTGGAAGGTTGCCCCGGTTGAGTTTGGGATTGACCCACTTACCTTGTTGGCATTATGTTTCAAGTGTTGTCCTTGATGGCAACTCACTCAGAGGTTGGTACAGGTGATGGCAACTTAATCAGAGGATAGATCTCAGTACAGCGGGACAAGAAAGAGATATACGTAGGTTCATCAAGGAGAACAAGCGTATACACGCATGTTGGATTCAGTAAAAGTGCGTACATGTGAAAAGTACCTTTGGTCCGTGGCAGTTAGTCCTTGGAAGTTGTGCCTATGGTTTTGAACCATGGTGTCTCGACGGATGTGTTGATCCCTAGTTTCGAAGTTGATGGTATTGGTTTGTTATGGTTTTGGACCATGGTATTGAGCAAGGCCTAAGGCTATATAAGGAGAAGATCATTAGGCAAAGCATGTGCAATTAGGGTGTCTGACGAAGTGAGAGGATCTGGTATTGCTGGTTGTCTGTTCGGGAAGTTTTGGCAAGGGGCGGATCTGACAGCGAAGGCATAAGTAATCATTTCTAGATCTGTACGTGGGTTTCCTTTGGAGAAAGTGCGTATACATGCGGTTTCGGTACAGTGTAGTAGCGTATTCATGATAAGGTTTGATATCTCAGGTTGCTGCTGATTCTGGTGGTTGTTGCAGAGTTCTGGTCTCTGGTTTGGGTTCTGTGTTCTTAATGACAAGGTTTCAGTGATTC
>APFE031364575.1:85365-150979 GCA_000404065.3 Pinus taeda
CCCCTCCGACCTAGAATTTACAAACGATGAGGTCTGAACCGCGCGAAGAAGACCCAAATGTAAACATGATGCTCAGGAGTAGTGTGACAATGAGAGATGATAAAGGGAAGTAGCCAGAAGAAAGTGCATGGGTTCATAAGGCTCCTACAATGGAACCCAAGTTTGATTTAGAAAGCATGAAGGAGACATTCATGGAAGCTAAAAAGAGCTTCAAGGAGGCCTCCACTTCAGGTAGTAAGGATCAACTAGAACCAAGGATGGATCCTTCTATGATCACTACCTTTCTGGAGAGATGCATGAAACTGTTGCATGACAACAAGGCAGTCAAAGGGCTACAGGAACTTATCACTAGGTGCACGGGGTCAAGAGAACCACGTGTGGTCTGAAAACTGGGAAAGCATGCATTGCGCACAAGAAGGGAGATGAGGTTGACTGTGAAAATAGGCGAGTACGAAATGGATCAAGTAATCTTGGACCTGTGTTCCAACGTGAATGTACTACCAAACCAAACATGGGAATGCATGGGTAGACCCACGTTACAGTGGTCCCCTATTCACTTACGAATTGTGAACCAACAAAATATTTTTCCCATGGCAAGATTGCAAGGGGTGACAGTCGATATTGAAGATGCGAGCGTGCAGGTGGATTTTGAAGTGGTAGAGATTTTTATGAAAGAAACCCCTATCCCTTTCTACTAGGGATAGACTGGGCTACCGATATGAATGGAGTCATAAATATGAAGAAGAACGAAATGATCTTTGAGAAAAAGTCACTACGCATAGTGATATCGTTGGATCCAGCCAAAGGAGCGCGATACACTGAACTAGTGTGTGACGATGATAGTGATGACGATCTCGACTGTATCTACAAGATAACTACACAAGGAGAGGATTAGGTGAATTCGAATGCAGATGGAAGGATTTCGTGGGAGTGTGAAAGCTCCTGCACTTCGGATTCTAACGAAGAGATAGAGCGATGGAAGAATCGGCTGCACGGAGTAACAACACTGAACTGCAACATAATGATCAGGTCATTATGTTGCGTAACAACATAGGCAAGGGATTTTTCGATATATGATGGATTGTCAGACATGGATGAATTTCTGAGCAAGTTCAAAAGTGTAGTACTAGAGCAGCAGTGGTTCGATGCACTAAAGTGGGCACTGCGCGCAACACCCGCACGAAGGTGGGGTGCACATCAAGGAACTTTTGAAGATAGGCGTGGATGCAGAAGGATGATGCACCTACATTTTGGAAAACCCTAGCTTCAAATGAAAGCCAATCACATGGGGTGGAAAGACTTGTGTGCCCACCTTTCCCGATGGGTACAAACATATGCTACATAGTCCACACAAGCACACACCAACCCCAACCTAGAGCATCGGAGCAAACCACAGCAGCAGGAAAGGCAACGCGCGTTACCAATTCTCCACGATGAAGCATTCAATAGGGTGCGTGGAGTACTAAACAAGGTTTACCAGGCAAGACAAACTGACTGGGACCTGCGCATGCCAGTGGTTCGATGGGCCTATAGGACGATATGCAAAAACCTGAGTGCGGAAGTAATTCCAAAAGTGTGAAACGGAGTAGAACCTGAGGTTTCTGAAGGGAATACCAAAAGGAATCTACACGTAATAGCCCTCGTAGTGATGATAGTGTGTGATGACCAAGACAAAGAAATCACACAGCTACACAAGGATGACCATATAAGGATTTGGGAAGCCATTCAATGAGGGAAACTTAGACTTTGCAAACTCAAAGAAGATCGGGTACGATTGAGGAAGAAAAGCATGATGATGGATGCTGAGATAAAAAGAATGGAGAAAGAGGTCACGCAAGCATGTCTCGTTCATAAACCAAGGATGATAAGGCAAGATACGGATGATCATACCACTGCATTGGAATATTGTCACCAAGAACTTATGATTCTGCTACCATGGCTGAGACTGCACCTTACCAAATGTAGTAATGGAAGCACACCACATAAGATAAAGCATGCGATGCCAACAATCATGAGGGCAAGTGAGGAGTGTCCACGCACTATGCTGGAAGGCGAGTTACAGTCTCATGCAGGTGGGGCGACCACCTGACTAAGCATAGGGAGCACAGTCTCAGCACTCCCGACAGTTGAAAGAGAGTGTGAGACTCTAAATGAGTCTGTTTGGAGATTGTGCGGTGAAAGAGGTGCATGCAGAATCAGCATGGTACAAGGTGCGCACTCGTGCATGGGGGGTTGCGCTGCCGCGCGGGTTAACTAGGAAGTAATCATTGACGTCACTGTTCATGACGAGATGTCCAATTTAAGGCAAAAGGGAGTGGGTGACAGACAATTAAGACATGAATTAAGGGCTAGATTTGGGATGATCTACCTCCAAGAATGCCTTAGTGACTCAGAAGTGGGGGGAACGGTCGAATTCAAATTCAAAAGACACTATAAAACTCCAAGGACTAACTACGAGACAACACTTGGTTGTTTGGGATTTGAGTAGCTGCAGAGTATTGAGCGTCAAGCAATCTTACCGTCTTTGAGTACGCGATAGAACCTATCTCGTGCAAACACAATGACTGCCACCAAGCCAAGTGTGAAATTTGATGAAGATACCACTGAGGAGCCCGGAGATGCGGCGATTGCACCAGAAGTTCCAAAATCACCGTGGATGCCGTGACCAAAGAAAGATAAATAGACTATGGGACCAGTGTGCGTGTCCCCAAGAAACCCATGGTTTGGCAAGATATCAAGGGAAGAGAAAGGAAAAGCCATCACCGTTGAATCGGATGAAGAGGAGGAGGCCTTACAGGCCATAATTGATCAAATAGAGGAGCAAGAAGATGTGGAGGATGACATTCCACCAATGCCTTCCGCAGCGAAGTTACCCACATACTTCCCTCCATGGAAAGGGAAAGTTAGGCTAGCCAAAGACCTTGAGGCCATGAAGAGTGTGCTCCAGACCCTGCTCCTCCCTGAAGAAATTAATTTTGAAGGTTTGCCCCTAGGCCGGGTGCTTACCCTAAAATTCGAAGATTGGGACCTCATGGACAACGATAATTTCCCGCAGCTGGTGATGCAAAGCTTGATGAAACAAAAGTTGGAGGGGCCAGTAATCACGTTGGAGCTATGAAAATGGCTGCATGGTGTGGAGAAGGCTGAGTTACTTCATCTACAATGGATACCCCACTTTCACCACGCGCCCATCACCATTTTCGTCATCAGGCAACTGTTGTGCCTCGTGCATGATGGATATCTATGGTTGGAGGAGCCTATTCCCATCACGGTGGAGCTTATTCCCCAGATTTCTCGACTTCCCTGTAAGGGAAAGGATCCCATGATGATGGCAGGCAAGAGTAGTGATTTGGCTCTCGCAGAAGCCATGAAAACTAAATACAAGCTAGAAAAGGAGAAGCATGGTTATGCAATTGTGAGTATCAAGGACAAAGGTGTGTGCTCCTGGGCGACAAGTTAATATAGAAATTTTGTACCGATGAAGTATCAGCGTCTATGGTTGCACTGGCCAAATAATGCGCGGAGGGGGTCCAGTTCAACTGAGTTGAGTTCCTCTGTGAGGAATTTTTGACGAACTGCAAGGAGGCCCAAGAGCAGGGTAAGACCTTCCACTACGTGTGGTTGCTCATATCCATCTTTTTGGTAGTGGGCAAACTACCCCAAGATAGCCAATTCCTAGCTATCGACTAGGACCTACCTAAGGCTGCGAAGTATGCTTCGCTCTGGGTCACTAAGGACGTGAAGCGGATTCAAGCAATCAAGGTGTTTTGGGTGCTGATGGAGGCAAGCATCTAGATGTGGATCAATAGAAGACCATGGTTGTCTCCCACAGTGTATGTCACTCTGCAGATCTTTGCATAGTTTAAAGTGGACATGCACAACATTTATGTCCAGGCGCAGAAGGATCCCGAAAAGGAATGGATGAAGCTCCCGTTCATTGCTAAATATGGCACCATCTTCACAACATTGGAAACATGGCCTCTAGAGTGGTAGGACCTGAAGTTGGTAGGAATGGAAAGGGTCGCAGCTCAGCAAAGGAAGAAGGACACCAAGTTGTTCATCGCATAGCTGGCCAAAAAGAGGGGCTAGGAAAAAGTAGCAGCAGAAGCAGCCACATAGCAAAAGTCGACCGATGAAGCAGCAGCAACGTAGACATCAGAAACAACAACAGTGCTAATAGAAGAGGCCGAGGAGGGCCAGGACATGTCCACAGGGTAGGGGGCTGAATACATAGACTTAGCCGGAGAGCACGTGGACCCAGAAACCACCTCGCAACAGTTGAAATGACCACATGTCCCTGAGAAACTAGTCCCCAGGAATAATATTAAGGCATCGAAGACGTTTATCGACCCAATCACGCCTATAGAAGGTGATCTTTTTGACATTGGTGAAACGGTTTGCGATGTCACTAAGGATGTGCTCTGATCCGAATTGGATCCATAAACTACTGTGATAGAACCGTGACTAAAACTGGTCAAACAAATCCTTGAAGAATCCAAACCATAGTTGAAAACACCCTGAACCAGTGGCCATGGCAGCTGGCATGGAATGACGAGGACCTTGGTCAAAGCGCACTGACCGAGGCCCATGGAGACTGCATAGGAGGTCAAAATAGCCCCTAGGAGCCGCGGATTGGGAAAAGGAGCTGGTTTTCGATGTGTGTTAGCACTTAGGCAAACAGGGCCGAAATGGTAGGGTTTATGCGCTTGGTCACATTGGGAGCTAGGGGACCACGGGTGGAAAAAGGTAAAAGGCGCCAATGTACGACGGTGGGACCCACAGCCTGGAAACCAGCGGTTTGATCGGTATGCCCTTAAATAGTAAGCAGTTTTGGAGAAAGCGGAGTGCTCACAATTAGCGATCGACGCATGGCAGCGAAGGAGAGAGAAAAACTATCGCGATTCCACGCTATTGGTCGAGCAAGTCAACTGCGCTTGACGTGCGAATGAAGTTGGATCTGGAGGACCTAAGATCAGATGGCTGAGATTGCACCCGATAGATAGAGAGGAATTGACAGGGGATTAAGCCACGATTTAAGAGGATTTGGAATCTGTTGACCACCACGATGGAGAAAGCAATGAATCAAAAAGCGGGCTGGTGTAGTTCCGATGGAGACACGTGGCTACTTCCTGAGCATTATGCTGACGCCGAACAGGGAATTCCAAGCACATAGATGACAGGCGAATTGACGCAGGAAGGAGAAGAAAAGAACAGACACGAAGGTCGAATGGCTAAAGCCATGAGCAGAGACAGTGAACGGGGGATTGAGATCGAAGAGTCCAAGCAACCAAGAAAGACAGTGAACAGTGAACCCCGAGAGGAGGACTGAGCATAGAGAGCAGTAAAGCCTAGCAGAGGAGATAGAGGGTCGAGCTGACCACAGGCAGCATTGAGCACCAAAGATCTTGAAGAATCAAGCCTTCCATAGAGGAATCTGTCCGGATTGAGCATCACAGTTGGCTCTTTCCACTATAGACCAAAGGTCACAGAGCTGGCAGGAAGAAAGGGAATCTGTGAACTCTGAGTGGCTTGGGGAATCTAAGGACCACCCTGCCAAGCAAAATCTGCTATCAAGAGAACTCATATTGATTCCCTGCATTGTAAATACTTTGCTGTAAGACACAATAAAACAAGGCCACCATTGAAGCCAGACTGGAGACGTAGCCCTGGAGAATAGGGTGAACTCCTTACTAAAAACCGTTTGTGTCTTTGTGTTGCTTACTGTATTTCTTTGCTACCTTTCCATGTAAAATGTCTGTGTATTGGCAATCTGATCGATTCGTTGTTTCAATTACACAGAACACACACCAGCACATGAGTATGTAATAACTTTGTTTAATAAATCTTTAACTGAGGTCACTCATAGGGTGATTATCAGATCATGCTCCAAGAGGTGATGACAGAGCAAAACACTGTGTTGGGGGCACTAAGCACACAACTACAAGAAATACAGGTGCAAACCCCACAAACAGGAATGATGGCCCCCTATGTCACAATAGGTACATCAGAGGCGGAACAGATGTTGCGCGCTTGAATGACCAACAATTTTGTGTTCTACAAGGGCGCGTTAGCAGCAACGAATCAAGTTGACCAAGCTACCATGGGCAAGATTAAGGGACTGGGCTTGAACTTGGCTGCCCTTCCATAAGAAACCCTGTACTAGTTACAGGATGGGATCACAGCCGAGCTCCGTGCTAGAGAAGGTCGCGCAATACAGGTATTGAGTGAACAAAATATCAATATGGAATAGCTCAGCTAACAACATGATGAACTAGTTGCACAAACTTAAGGACTAGAGCAAGCGGTAGACAATGCTTGTAGAAACGTCCTAGAATTGGTCATCCCGGTAGATCTACCAATGGCAGAGCAGATCCACCGATTGGCGACTGGATTCCGCGAGGCAAAGGAGGAAGCAACGAGGGTATAGCTGGACCTCAACCTTAAGATTTTCGAGCTGTGATTAAAGGTGCAGTCCTCTACACCTCCAAAAGTTAGGGAATAGCACATTGGCGCTATTAAAAAAGGGCTGGAAGAAACAGAACAGGTAGTACAGAACTGCACCGCTATGTTGGAGGAATACTTCGTAGTCCTCACTTCATTACAGGAGGACCCCAACATACAGTGCCTGGAAACGAAGGTGTGGAAGCTTTAGGTGTAGTATGACAGTGTGCGCGGTATAGCGCAGACAATTAACTTGACCCAATGGCTTATGAAGCTACAGCAGGCAAAGGCATTGAAGGAATAGGTGGATTACGCATAGAAGAAAGAGGCGGTCCTTAAAGCACGCGTCCAGCCTTGGATAAATGAGGCCTTCCTCATCACTGTAGACATCAAAGGAAAGCTCACACAAATGAAGGTGATGCATGCCTTAAGACAGGGAGTTTCCCTTGATAGCGAGACTTCAGCCAAGAGGGTAGAGTAGATCCAGTAGACTATTGATCAGTGCACTGTGGACCTCTGGGAAGCGAAGGAACAGTTGGAGGGGCTTCATGGCAAGATCACCACACCAGTAGAGTGACTCAGGATGAGTCACGATGATTGTGTTGGGGGCTTGTTGGGCATGAAATCCCCACACAATAAGTTTTTGGGGCTCAAAGCCCAATTTTTGGTCAGAGATGTTGTAAAACTTCGCAAATTGTGGGCACGGAGTGCGAAGTGTACAATTGAGTCACAGGGTTGTCCGCCCTAAGTATTGTATTATAAAATAGTGTAAATTCAGCCTACCCATGGTCTGCAGACCATGGGATTGTATAAATAGAGCGAGGCTATAAGTTGTAAAGGTAGTTAAGAAGGGAAGGAATAGATGAATAGCGAAGGAATGGTTCGAACTTAGAGGAGAGTTCTAAGTGTCTTGGGTTGTAGTAGTAGGAAGAGGCTCTGCAGCTGAGTGCATAGAGGCCTAGTAAAGTCTGCAGTTGAGTGCGCGAACCCCTGCAGCTGAGTGCGTAAGGCAATGTTGAGTTTGTAATCAAGATTGAAGATTAATAAAAGAGAAGTTGATTCATATTCCTGTGTATTTGTTGTGCATTATCTTCTTTATGATTGTATTCATTTATGTATTGCGCGCACTGTTATGATTAATGAATATGTTGTAATAACCATAGATCTCACCCACACAAGTTAAGTAATCAGTTAATTAACAAGGATCTTGGGTATTTTACGGGTCACGCCCCGATTAGGGCTATGCAGAAACCACACCACAGGTCGTGAAGGGATCACAAGTGCACGTAGCAACAGGTCAGACCGCAGACCTCTAGAAGCCCATCAGACATCCTTAGGGTGCGGAAACCTAGTTCTAGAACCTTCCCATACTACTTCAGGTGAGACCTCAGCCTGCACTCCGCGGACTGTTGCTGAAAGGGCCAGTAGTACTGGGATTTGCTTGGCTAAATCACCTCTAAACCTGGGTCAGGCCCCACCAAGCCAACAGGTGCGCACGATTACGTTAAAAAATTTGGGGACTACCGCCGAGAGTTGATCATCCTGATGCCTTGGATTGGACCGCATATTACTAAAGGGATCACCCATGGTGGCACGTTGCAAATGATAAAATGCACGACGCAGCCAGTAACAATCGAAGGTGGATGTTTTTTAGGAAAAGTGATCAATGCCTAGTTGAAACCATATATAGGTGGTGCGGCCACCTGACTAGCTATGGGAGGTACAGTCTTAGCACTCTAGGCAATTTAAAGGAGGCACGAGACTATAAACTACTCTGCCCAAGAGCTACACGATGTTGGAGTTGTGCGCAGGAGCATAGTGTCACAAGGTCCGCAACCTTGCAAGGGGGGTTGTGATGTTGTGTGGGTTGGATGGTAAGTGACCGTTGGAATCACTACTCACTATGTGATGCTTAACGTGAGACCAAATGGAGCAGGTGGTAGGCATTTAATATGTGCTTTATGGGCAAGATTTGGGAAAATCTGCCGCCAAGGGAGCATTAATGAACCAGATTTGGGGGGAACGGTCGAATTCAAATTCAAAAGGCACTATAAATTACAAAAGGCTACCCAAAAAACAACACTTGGTTATTTGCAAATTGAGCTGTTGTAATACGAGATTTGTTTGCCATGTGCCAAGCATTGAATGAGAAATTGAGAGATTTTTGAATGAGTAAGATGGCAGCATCTGAGGAAGCTAGGGAAATTGCAGCGATGATCGCCAAAGAGGCCATGCAGGCCTTGGCCATAGAAGATGCCTCTAAAGGTGCTGAGATTGTAGTAGAAATCCATAAATCACCGTGCGCACCAAGACCGAAGAAGGATAAACATCTAATGATTATGGTGCATGTGTCCTCGCAAAACCCGCTGCGTACCAAAATAACTATGGAGAAAAAGGGGAAAGTAGTTAACCTGGAAATCGATGAGGAATAAGAAGACCTGAAGGACCTCATAATTGATGAAGATGAGGATGACGACATGGAGGAAGAAACCAAGCCTGCGCACCCTCCAACAAAATTTCCCACGTATATCCCCCCATGGAAGGGGAAGGCGGAAGTGCCCAAGGATCTCGATGAGAGCAAGAGCTCTCTCTAGACTCCGCTCTTCCCAAATGACATCATCTTTGAGGGCACACACCTGGGATAGGTTCCGAGCTTGAAGTTTGAATATAGGGATCTCGCTGACCATGAGAAATTCCCTCACCTAGAGACCGCGTAGCTCATGAAGCCCAAGAAAAACACCGTAGCGAGGGTTATAGAATTGGAGCCACGAAAGTGGTTACACGGAGTGGAAAAGGTGAGGTTATTAAACCTACTCTGGGTGCCACATTTCCACTATGCCCAAGTAACGATCTTCATCATCAGGCAGATGCTCTAACTGGTGCATGATGGGTGTTTGTGGCTGGAGGAGCCCATCCCCATCACAAACCACTTAATCCATCACATTACCCGACTCCTGTACGAAGGTGAGGACCTCGCAGAAATCTCAGAGGGGAAGAGTAGCGATTTGGCCATCACAGAGGCCATGCAAAAGAAATACAAGCTAGAAAAGAAGAAGAGGGGCTATGTGATCTCCAGTATCAACAACAAATAATTCAGGGTACAACTCAGATACTGGCAAGAAAGGTCATGCGAAAGTGCCACGCAGACGAGGTACCCGTGCCAGTGGTGGCACTTGCTGAGTAGTGTGCGGAAGGGGTCCAGTTTAACTGGTCTGATTTATTATGCAAAGAGTTCCTGGAGAATTACCATGAGGTATAGGAATGAGGAAAAAGTTTCCACTATGCATGGCTACTACTATCCATATTGCTGGTGGTGGGGGAATTGCCAGAGGACAACTAGTTCCCCACAATTGTAAGGGATCTGTTGGAGGCCATGAAGTATGCTTTGCTATGGGCCACTAAGGATGTGAACTGGATCCACGACAGTAAGATATTCTGGGTGTTCATGGAGATGAACATCAGAATGGGGATTAATCCCAAGCCACGGTTATCACCCAATATCTACAATAGGCTGCAAAGTTTTGTAGAATTTAAAGTAGATTTCCACCACATATATCTCAGAGTGCGCAAGGACTCGACCAAGAAATGGAGTGATCTACCCTTCATAGCCACAAACGATGTGATTTTTGATGTACTGGAGACATGGCTGCTAGAGTGGCACGTCCCAAAAATCATTGCAGTGAAGAAGTCTGTTGCGTAGAAGAAGAAAGAGGAGGCAAAACTGTGCATGACATAGCTGGAAGAAAAGAGAAGGCAAGAAGTAGCGAAAGAAAAAGTGTATGAGGCATGGGACACTATGTAGAAAGCAGCAGAATAGGAAAAGGCAGCAACAACAGTAGCATAGAAGGTGGCACAAAAGGTGTGAGAGGGCCAGAAGTCACCTCCGTCGAAACAAGAGAAAGAGATGGAAATAGAGGAAGAAGAGGGCGGTGCGGACCCAAAAACAACGTCAACACAATTGAAGTGCCAGCACCCAAGCGAGGGGATGGGGCCGCGCAAAAAGGTGAAAGCATCCAAGCTATTTATTGACCCAATCACCCTTAATGAGGGAGATCTGCACGAAATAGGCGAGATGGTGTGCGATGTCACCACCAGGGCCCTCCAGAACTTCGTGGAGGACAATCAAATTGTCTTGGGGGCCCTCCGAGCATAGAATCAAGAGTTGTAGGTGCACACTCCTCAGGTTGGTACTCTTTTGACTAGCCTCACAGTAGGGTCAGCTACAGTTGAGGAAATGGCACTCGGACAACCAACACAATAGTGCTACTAAAGGGGGCACTGGTTACAGCAAATGAGGCCAAAAGGCCTACAATTAGTACCTTGAAAGGCATCAGGATCAACATGGATGCACTCATGTGGCAGAGGATCTATCTTCTACAGAATGGGATTACTACAGAACTACGGGCTAGGTAGAGCCGCGCATTGCAAGTGCTGAGCGATTAGAAGACGAACATGGAGCAGTTGAGCTTGGAACGCGATGAGGTCATGTCACATAATTGGTAGATTGTATAGGTACTGGAAGAAGCCTACCAGATGGTCCCTAAGCTAGCCATCCTAGTAGAAGCACTAGCAGAGGCACACATCCAAAGACTAGTAGCAGGGGTGTGTAAGGTGCGAGAACAAATGGCCAAGGTTCAGCTGGACCTGAACCTTCAGATAGCAGAGCTGCGGTTGGAGGCATAACCATCCACCTCTCCAGAAGTCAGAGAATAGCGCGCTAGCGCTATTACATCAGGGATCGAAGAGATCAGTAGTGGAGTAAGGGACTACACCAGAATGTTTGAAGAGTCATTCGAGGTCCTCACCAATCTGCAGGAGGACCCTAACATCCAGCGCATAGAGACAGAGGTGCATGAGCTCCAGCAATAGTATGACTGCATCAAAGGGACCGTGAAGATGGTGGCCCTCACTCAGAGGATCACGCGAATGCAACAGGGCAAAGTGCTGAAAGAGAAAGTGGATGTCACACGATACAGAGAATCAATTTTGAAGGCACGCGTTCAGCCTTGGATTGTCGAGGCCTTCGTCATTATAGCAACAATTGAAGGCAATCTCACGCAAATGCAAGGGATGCAGGAATAGATCCAGAGAAGCAATTCTGACACCGGGGTCTCGGAACAACGTGTAGAGGAGATCCAGTAGGTAGCCGCTCAGTGCACTGCCGACCTTGTAGCTGTTTGAGTAGAGTTGGAGGGTCTCCAGGCAAATATCTCTGCACCGATAGAGTGAATCAAGGGATAGTCATGATGTTTTTGTTAGGGGCCTTTTGGAAATGGAATGCCCCCAAGGCATGTCCATTGTAAAGACTCCGCGATTTGTGGGTGTGGAGCGCGAAGTCATAATAGAGTCACAGGGTTATCCACCCTTGTTTTTGTAATGTAATGTCGGCTTGAAAGATCTGACCATGGTCCATGGACCATGGGATTGTGTAAATAAAGAGAGGCTCTAAGTGTAAAAGGAGATCTAAGCTAAGCAAGATGAGTCTAATGGATCGTAGAAGGATTGAGTCGAAGTGTAAGTCATGTCTTTGGGTCGTAGAGTAGGAGAAGGCTCTGTAGCTAAGTGCGCAAAGGCCTAGTAGTCCGCAGCTAAGTGCGTCGACCCGTGCAGCTGAGTGCGTAGGGCAGGTCGAGTCTGTAACCATTGGAACCATTAATAAAGAGAAGTTTTACCATATTTCTATGTATCTTTTTCTGTTTTATGTATTATTGGGTATGAATTGCAAGTTTATGTTTTATTTACTGTGATAACCCATATGAATGTGTTGAATAAGTGATCAGGAGCTCAAGTCTTAGCTAGGGAAAAAGCTCAAAATTAAAATTGTTCAAAATTACTTACAACCTAAATGACAAAATAGGCCATGTCGAAATGATCTTGTAGCTATGAACGGAACTCAAATTCGACACCGTATGGAGGAGTTATCGCATTTTGAAAATGCCCAATAACTTGCAAAAGTTGAATTAAAAAAAAAAAATTAATTAATTAAAAAAAGAATATTCCTTAGAATATTCTTGGGAATATTTTTTCTGGATGGTCAATCGGGAGCTGACACATGTCCTGCCTGGAGGCCACCACGTGGCCGCAAGTCTACAAGGTTTAAGTGCGGCAAAATTTTTATGGAGCTCGCAGGATTTGACCCCAAGTCTGGTGGCCACGAACCCACAGGCTCAACTGGCCTGCCTACACATGGTTCTTAACAACCATACATCACATGTTAAATTTAAATTTAATTAAGGTTTGTATTGGGCATAGAAAGGGGCCAGCCCCGAATCCCTATGACCCTGGTGTGGGAACCAAGACCTAAACACCAACGCATTAACCATGACCGTTAACCGCCCCTGAATCTCGCTCACATGTGCATGGTTAGCACCAATAGTTGCAGTGAAGACTGGCAGTTAATTTGATGGAGTGTGCCATTTTTGGTGGATTTTCCATTATTAGTGGAGTTAACTGCAGTTTCACCAAATTTGGTGGAGTTCTTTTAGGTGAAACTGGACAAAACTTTAGGAGGTCATAACTTTTGAAAGGGAGAACCTTTTTGGACAAAATTGTTTTCGATTTCGTATCTTCTCATCATTCTGGAGCCATTGGTATAGGTTGCAAAGCCATTGGAGTTCATTTTCAGCCTCGTTTTCTTCAGGGAAGCCAAGAGAACCATTAGGGCCAAGAGGGAGTGGAGCTGTGTTAGGCTATGCTTAACCATTTGAAGTGAACCAATAGTCATTTTCAGCCATTTTTAGCATTCTAGAGCTATTGGGATAGGTTCTAGAGGTAGTAGAGGTGCTCTACAGCCATTTTAGCTTCAGGGAAGCTTTTTGAGCCATCAGGGCCATTTGGGAAATGGAGTTGTTTTGAGTTGTACCTCTCTATTTGAGGTGAACCAAAAAACATTTTCTACTATTTTTAACCTTCTAAACCTAATGGAAGAGGCTTTAGAACTATTTGAGGACTTCTACAACCTAAAAAGCTTCAGAGCAGTTCAAAGAGCCATTAGGGCCCAATGAAGAAGGCACTATATTTGGTAATTTTTCACTATTTAGTGAATATGGAAAGGCCATTTTTAGCATTTTCATGTCTTCTAAATCTGTATTTGCGTTTAGATTTTCCTATTGAGGTGCTTTTAAACTTGTATTGCATTTGAGAGCACTATAATACAAGAGGACAAGCTCATTTTGGGAGGCTTGATCCAACAGGCGTAGCCCAAGAGGGGTGAACTACTCACCAAACATTTGTGTCGTGTTATGCTGAAGTTATCTTGTTGTATATTTTTTATTTAATATGTTAAACAACAAATTAAATTAACTTTCCTTCACACATAAACTCATAGACAACTACCAAAAACACTTTGTTTAATCAGCAAGACATGGAAAACTTTGCACACATTTAATTTAATGGAAATGGATACCTTGCACACATTTTCAAGTACTTCCATTTTCAGATTAGATGGTATCAGAGCTCGGGTTGAGCATTTGTTTGTGAAAAAGGTGTTAAAGTAGTGTAAGAGATTGACTGTTTTATTGTTTGCAAAATGGTTGATTGTATGAGTTTGCTTGAGTTGAAAGGATAGTTGATGTTAGTTAAGTCTTGGAAAGGGTTGAAGACTATTTTCCTTACCCCAAATTACCTCAAGATTATATTTGGAAAAACAAACCCATTTGATTAGTGTTTGCTACAAAAGCTATTGGAGTTTGTGTTTTATGGCTGCCTGAATAAGAGTGTAGCTGTAAAGACATTTGGTTAAAGCTTGTCATTTGTTTGAAAGCTTTGAGAACTTTACTTTGAAGTTCCTTTTGATAATTTGACCATTTACATAATGTCAACTTCTTCCACAAGTGAAGTTTCCTTCTTCACGAAATTCTTCAATGAGGACATGAAGAATGGGTTCATTAAGGTGAAGGACATGGTGCAGATTCTCATTGAGGATCAAAGAAAAAGTGTTAAGCTTCATGCACAATTGTTGGCTATGAAAGAAGAAAAGGAAACAATTCTCCAAAGACTGCATGACATGGAGAAACAACTCCTTCAAGCTCAAGAAGCTTTGTCCAAGAAAATGCCTGAGGATGAGGTAAATCATTCAAACTTGTCTTCAATTTCCTCAATTGAAAAGTGTGTTGGTTCTTTTGAAAAACAAACAAGGGGTTTAGGGTCCAAATTAATGTTTAAGATGGGCTATCATGAAGGCAAAGGTTTGGGCAAGCATGCACAAGGCATGGTTGACCCTATTTCAGTGGGGGAGCGTCCCAAGAATGTTGGTCTTGGATATGAAGATTTTAATGGCGAAGAATCCAAATCCTTGAATGCATGTGATGCAAATTTAAAGAGAACCTTTATACTAAGTTCTCAATTACATATATTTCAAGGTTGTTTTAAGGATGATTGCCATTGTTTGAATCCATCATTGCAGCAAGTAGAGGGTAAACATGTCACTTATGGCGAGCATGCAAATGTAAACAGTTTTCAAGACAAGCACAGTGATGAAAGTCTGAAAAGGAAAGTTGTCTCCTCTACTAGTTCATCGTCTCTCGAAGACAAAAAGGATGGACATTCTATGTAGCAAAAGAGGTATAATTATTCACATGCTCAATTTGATTATTTTTCAACAAAGAATGATCATTTTTCTTGTTCAAATGAAAGGAAGTTTTGTTGCACATTTTGTGGTGGATTTAACCATGTTTCTTCAAGATGTTGGTTGAAAAAGAAAGCACACAGGAAGCAGAAGAGGCAAAGAAAACTTTCACAGAAAGTGATGGAAAGTTGCACATTTTGTCAAAAGAAGGGACATCATGTTTCTCATTGTTGGACCTTGCATCCAACAAGTCGTCCAAAGCACATGCAGCTTGAGGAAAAAAAGATTGGCGTGAGTGGATCTATGGATTCCATGATCGATGTGGAAGATTCACATGAAGAACTACTGTTGCAACAAAAGACACCATGGAGTTGGCTTGGTAGGAAGTGGACTAAATTCTTACTATAGTAAGTCTTACTCATTTTGTACATGCAAATTGCAGATTGGTATGCATGTATTTCAGTTGAAAAGTTTGATGCAAGATTGCATGTGAAAGCAGTTTCAGCTGAAATTCCTCCAATTGAATTTTCCTTGTTGTTGCAAAAGTTCGCCATGGAGGTGTAAAAGATGGGTATGATACTCACTTAACTTGCAGCAATGTCATTTTGGTTCAGCTCTTAGTCACCCACATGTTTTTGGGATGATGTACCTATTGTTGGTATTTTAAAAGAAGAGTTGAGTTTGCACATGTACATAGAGGTTGTATGTGTAATTAGCGAACTGTATATAGTTCATTGTACATGACACACACACATGTGTTTGTAAAGATGTATCTTATTGATTATCAACTTGTGTCGATTGTGCTACACATGTTTGTTGACTTGTGTTGATTGTGGGCACACTTTTTACATTGATGGTTGTGTCAATAGTATAGCACATTTCATTGTCAACTTGTTGTTGATGTCGTATGTTGCACAACGTGCCTTTGATGTCGATTGGTGCAGAGAACGAAGTGTCGGTGCAAAGTGGTGCAAGATTCCATGAGATGGAAAAGCATCCAAGCAAAGAGGGCACAAATTTCAATAAGGGTCACTGTTGGTTTCAGAATGGCAGATTGGTATGGCGAGAAAGCTTGGTCGAGATTCGACACAAGTATATGGCTCATTCAGCAAAAACTCGCCATGAGGACAGTTGGCAAGTCAGGAAATTTTTTTTAAGGTTGAAGAGAAGAGGATGTTTTTATTATCTCATTCATTGTTCAGTTCAGTTTCATCACTTCAGTGAGCTTTTGGGGTCCAAAAGCTTCGCATCTGGGAGGTGTGATTAGGAGCTCAAGTTTGAGCTAGGGAAAAAGCTCAAAATTGAAAGTGTTCAAAATTACTTGCAACCTAAATGATTGGATAGGCCTCGTTGAAATGATCCTGTAGCCACAAACAACACTCAAATCTGACACTGTATGGAGGAGTTATCGCATTTTGAAAATGCCCAATAACTTGCAAAATTTGCATTTAAAAAAAAAAAAAAAAAAAATTAATTAATAAAAGAATATTCCCCAAAATATTCTTGGGAATATTTTGTTCAAGATGGCTAATCGGGAGCTGACACATGGCTTGCCTGAAGGCCACCACGTGGCCCCAAGTCTACAAGGTTTAAGTGCGGCAAAATTTTTATGGAGCTCGCAGGATTCGACCCCAGGTCGGGTGGCCGCCAGCCCACAGGCCCGACCAGCCCACCTACACATGTTTCTTAACAACCATACATCGTATGTTAAATTTAAAGTTAATTAAGGTTTGGATTGGGCATAGAAATGGGCCATCCCCATATCCATATGACCCTAGCGCGGGAACCAAGACCTAAACACCAGCACATTAACCATGACCGTTAACCGCCCCCGAATCCCACTCACATGCGCATGGTTAGCACCAACAGTTGTGGTCAAGACTAGCAGTTAAGTTGGTGGAGCGTGCCATTTTTGGCGAATTTTCCATGATTAGAGGAGTTAACTACAGTTTCACCAAATTTGGTGGAGTTCTTTGAGGTGAAATTGGACAAAACTTCAAGAGGTCACAAATTTTGAAAGGGAGAACCTTTTTGGATGAAATTGTTTTTGATTTCGTATCTTCTCATCATTCTGGAGCCATTGGTACAGGTTGTAGAGCCATTGGATTTCATCTTTAGCCTCGTTTGCTTCAGGGAAGCCAAGAGAGCCATTAGGGCCAAGAGGGAGTGGAGCTGTGCTAGGTTATGCTTAACCATTTGAAGTGAAACAATAGTCATTTTCAGCTATTTTCAGCATTCCAGAGCTATTGGGACAGGTTCCATAGGTAGTAGAGGTGTTCTACAGCCATTTTAGCTTCAGGGAAGCTTTTTGAGCCATTAGGGCCATTTGGGAAATGGAGTTGTTTTGAGTTGTGCCTCTTTGTTTGAGGTGAACCAAAAACCATTTTCTACTATTTTCGACCTTCTGAACCTAATGGAAGAGGTTTTAAAATTATTTGAGGACTTCTATAGCCTGAAAATCTTCAGAGGAGTTCAAAGAGCCATCAGGGCCCAATGAAGAAGGCACTATATTTGGTAATTTTTCACTGTTTAGTGAATATGGAAAGGCATTTTTTAGCATTTTCATGTCTTCTGAATTTGTATTTGCATTTAGATTTGCCTATTGAGGAACTTTTAAACTTCTATTGCATTTGAGAGCATTATAATACAAGAGGACAAGCTCGTTTTGGGAGGCTTGATCCAACAAACATAGCCCAGGAGGGGTGAACTGCTCACCAAACATCTGTGTTGTGTTATGTTGAAGTTATCTTGTTGTGTATTTCTGATTTAATATGTTAAACAACAAATTAAATTAACTTTCCTTCACACATAAAATCATAGACAACTACCAAAAACACTTTGTTTAATCAGCAAGACATGGAAAACTTTTCACACATTTAATTTAATGGAAATGGATACCTTGCACACATTTTCAAGTAGTTCCATTTTCAGATCAATAAGTAAATATAACATAAAGCATCCAGTTGCGCGAAGATAACTAATTGGTATAAGAAGATAAGTAATATCTTGGGTGTAACTTAGGAAAATAGTGCAGATCGTTGCTCCAGCAGCACAGAAGCCCCACATTCCCTGGTTAGGGTTGCGCGAAGATGAATATATCAGGGCGTGAAGGCTAGGGAAGTGTGCGAAGTAACCTGCGTAAAGGGACTAATAGTTGGACCGAATCAACTACTCAGACATCTCAAGGGTGCAGAAACCTGGTCCCAGAACCCCCCCCATACTACTTCGGGTGAGACCTCAGTCTGCGCTCCGTGGACTGTTACTGAAAGGGCCAGTAGTAAATTACCTGTGTATTTTACTTATGTTTATTGCATGCGGTTATTTTATGTTAACTACTGGGTTTATGTTTTAATGCTACTCTAATGCGTGAATCTATATGTTTCTCTGTTTTATATAACCGCAAGTAGAGATATATGTTTAAGCGAATATAACCATAAACGCATGTTAAAGTAACCAATACTTAAGCAAATATGGGTAGATATAAAAGTAAGAGTAATTATAGGGGCGCGTAAGTTCCTGATTTATCTATTTAGGGTCGTCGAAGGACAATCAGATATTTTCGTGGAGGCTGTAAGGATGAATAAGAAAAGTACTTTGATAAGCCCTAAAGGGCTTATTGATTTGTGTGAAGGAAGGTTAGGGAAAGTAACCAACATCACAACCATCTCAGGGTGTAGAAACCTGGTTCCTGCATCCCCCCATACTGCTTCAAGTGAGACTTCAGTCCACACTTCATGGATTAATGCCGAAAGGGCCAGTAGTGTAGGGATTTGCTTGGCCGATTAACGCTAAACCTGGGTCAGGGCCCATCAAGCCAACAAATGGTTCCATTGTTGGGACCGAGATCTTCATAACGAGATGTGTGATGTAGCATCATTGGAATCCAAATAAGGAGGAGATTGAAGACTGGTTGGATAGAAAGATCCACGAATCAGGGCGCAAGAAAACAGGAACCTTCGATTGACGAAAGAACAATGGTTGGACAGATATTTGTACATAGAGATACACGAAATCTTCTTGTCTTCATTCCCAGTTTTTTTATAAGAGTGGATCGCGAACTTGGCAGACAGTCAAGGGAGGTGGAGGCTTGACGATCCGATTGTCTAGAACTTGGAGTTAGTGCGGAAATTGGAAGCCTCTGAAGATAAGATCGCGTGCACTGTCAATCATTGGCTCGACTATATCATAGGAGGGTTTGTGACAGAGTTCACAGTCAATACTTCAGTCGGTTACGGCGAAGCACAACACTGCTTCTTCAAGGGGAAGCGAGGTAAGTATTTGAAATAATTAAATACTTAGATTAAGATGCTCTTGTGTGAAAAGCAGGTTATGTAGTTACCTTGATGTTTGGGGCTACTCAAAGTGGAAGGACTTTCAGGGATGAAGGAATAAAAGGTCCTGAATATAGCCAGCTGATTGAGCCTCCTCTGAGCGATGATGAAGGAGTAGCATAGGCTTCTCCGTTGAGCACTATTTAGTTTTAAAGACAAGCATTCTCGCGAATACCTACACCACCTCCATCTTCACCTCATCCATCCACACCACCTCCATCCTCACCTCCACCACTTACCCCCTCACCCACACTGGCGCCACCTCCACCACCATTCAACATAGAGAACTCCGTAAAGCTACCTATGTTCAAGGGCGTAGGAAATGAAGATCCGGACCTGTTTTGGATCATTGCGAAGGCTGTATAGGAAGCTCAGGGTATCATGGATGATCAAATGAAGAAATCAACGTTGGTTAGTGCTTTGCAGGACCAGGCACTAACTCGGTAAATTAAGTACTTCACTGATAATCTGGCGTCCGTGTTGGCCGATATCCAGACCACGTTGAATAAGGAGTTTAGTAGACCTAAGTCTGAGGTGAAATCAATTGTGGGATTCAAGGAGATCATGATGAAGCCTAGAGAGACACCCTAGGATTTGGATCAAATATTGAAGTGTACGATCCATGAAGCCAACATGAATATGATTGATGGGTAGCACCACGAATTGTTTGTGGCCTCGCTCCTACCTCACCTAAGGGTTGTGCTATTGCAGCAAAAGATTGGGACCCAGGAAAAAGATCTGGAAATTGTGATGAGATTGCACGAGACACCAATGCAGGATGCTAATCTAGGGGTTCAGCAGATTCATGCACAGTTGCAGAACTTTTTCCTTGAAATGCAAATTCTGAAGAAAGACAAAATAGCTCGGTCAGAGGCATGCGAAGAATAGTGGTGCCTAAAGTGAAAAATCCAGGGGCATGACAAAGATCATTGTCTTGTAATCGCAAATTATGTTGCATCTGGGGGGACCAATTCCTCTAAGGCCGAAATCTACAGCAAGACCAAGTACAAGGCCCATGCTATGGTGTGCTATTTGTTAGGTAGCTAGGAAACATGCGATAGACAATTTCCATTTGCTGCAGAAATTTGTGCAGACACTACAATAACTCTTCTACAACTTTTGTCAATATGTGGGTCATGATGAGCATAATTGCCAAAGTTACAAATTAATGATAGAAAGGACACCTACATACAGGGTGTAGGTAGAAACATAGCCTCCAGACCAAGGTGCTGGAGGAGTGCGAGGTGAGTATCAGGGGCGCGACCAAGGCTGAGGTGCAAGAGGACCTGGTAGAGGTCGAAGGCAGATTATTTGTTACAATTGTGGAGGACCAAGACACTGCACACGAGACTGCCTAAATCTGATGCGGCTGTTATGCCGCTATTGTACTCAGTTTGACCATCTGATGGAGGATTTCCCTATATTGTTAGCCACGATATGTGAGAAGGGGGCACAATCTCAGCAACTGACTCAAAACCTGTAGATGATGAAGGTTGAGCCTCGCAAGGAAGACCCCAAGGTAAATATTGTGTTGCGGAGTGGAGTGATGACTGGTGAGGATAAGGGGAAGCAACCCAAAGAAGGTGAGTGGCTCTACAAAGCACCAGAAAAGAAGACCGGATTTGATCTGGAATGCACAAAAGAAAAATTTATGGAACCAAAGAAAAGCTTCACTGAGGCCTCTACCTCAAGAAGTCAGGAGAGACCGGTTGAAGAAATGGACCCATCCATGATTACCACGTTCTTGGAGACCTGCATGAAACTGCTCCGTGATAGTAAGGATTGAAAGGGACTACAGGAACTGATCAATCAGTGCACTGGCAAGGAAAATTCTAATGACAAACCATGCGTATTCATAAATATTGGTAAGCATAAGGTAAGGACTAGACGTGAGATGAAACTCACCACACAGATAAGAGAATACGAAATGGACCAAGTTATCTTGGACCTAGGGTCTGACATGAATGTTTTGCCAAAACCAACATAGGAAAGAATGGGGAGACCTGCACTATAGTGGTCTCTAATTTAGTTAAGGATGGCGAATCAGTAGAAAATCATTCCAATGGGGAGGTTGCATGGGGTAACAGTTGATACCAAAGGTACAAGGGTACTAGGAGATTTTGAAGTAATAGAGATTGTGGATGATAGTAATCCCTACCTTGCGCTCCTTGGGATTGATTGGGAAACTGACATGAATGGGGTAATCAACCTAAAGAAGTGAAATATGATATTTGAGAAGAATTTCCCCACGTAGTGGTGCCACTGGATCCTCCAGAAGGACCACGTTATACAGAACCGATCTGTGATTATGAAAGTGATGATGATTTGGACCAGATTTACAAGATAATGGTGCGAGATCAGGATTGGGTGAATTGGACAGCAGACGGACGTATTGCATGGGACTACGAGAGCTCCTGCACATCAAATTCATATGAAGAACTGGAGCACTGACAAAATCGACTACATGAATTATCTACGTTGCGTAGTAATATGATGACCAAGTCGTTGTGTTGTGTATCATCAGAGGTAATAAATCTGCATCACTATGATGGGTTAACTAATGTTGATCACTTTTTGGATGCATTCGGAGGGGAAGTACTAGAGAGGCATCACTTCCAAGCATTATATTGGGCACTGCGCTATGCCCGCAAGATGATGGGGTACACACAAAGATAGTTTTGATGATTGGAACGAATAAAGGAGGATTATGAGGGTATTCTTTGGTCATCCGAAGGTGCGATTAACATAAAAATATGATGGGAGAAACAATCTGCATGACCATTTGGCCAAATGGACTGAAGAGTACGGAGTGAAGCCTCAACCGGAATGGGTCCATGTATTTCGTCATACCTTGGATATTATACCAATGAATTGGTACTTGGAGATGGAACTTCACCATGGCACCAAAGAATGGGATGTTTTGCGCCAAGGATTTCTTATGACGTTCAATTTTGAGGATGGATTTGAATCTATCGATGAAGTGTTGCAAGAGGTTAAGACAACAATTTTCAGGATACCACAGGATCCTCTAGATTTGATTCAACCTGATTGGACCACCTAGCTGAGCCACACGTTGGAGTGCTACAATGTCACAGTGGAAGAAAGAGATGAAGACCCAAGGAAGATTAATGTTCCAGATACTGAAGGACACCGCGAAGTTGAAGGACCATAGCTAGAGAACCCAGACATAACTAAGCCACTCAAGACCATGCAGGTGAACATTAGCATGGAGGTAGAGCCAAAGTTTGCAAAGATTGGGGACTACTGGGATGATGCGATAGTAGATAAGGTCTCTGAACTACTATGTGAATATCAGTATTTGTTTCCCACGAAGTTTTTAGATATGAAATGGATAATAGGGGACCTGGGTGTCATGAAGATCACCCTAAAACTGGATGCGAAACCCGTGAAGCAAAGACCTTACTGTCTCAATCCGAATTATAAAGAAAGGGTCCGCTTAGAGTTAGACAAGAAGCTCGCAGCAGGTATTATTGAACTAGTGGAAGAATCATATTGGGTAAGCCCAATAGTAGTTTAGGAAAAGAAGAAGGAAGAAATAAGGATATGCATAGATCACAGGAAGTTGAATGATGATTTCATGCATGATCCCTTCCCAACCTCATGCACTGATGAAGTCTTGGATAATGTAGGTAGCCAGGAAGAATATTTGTTCATTGATGGGTTCTCTGGGTACCATTAGATCAAGATCACACCGGAGGATATAAGTAAGATGACCTTCACGACTGAATGGGGATGCTTCCACTTTTGGGCTAAAGAACATGTTGGCGATCTTTTCACATGTATTCATCGCGACGTTCAAGGATTTCATTCATAGATTTCTGGAAGTATAATTTGATGATTGGATAGTGTTGAGACTGGTGAAGGGCCATGTGGCAAGTCTATGCTTGATGCTAGATACATGTCGGAGGTACCAAATCGCGCTCAATCTGAAGAAATGTTTGTTTTGTGTCCCTTTTGGGATCTTGTTGGGCCATGTGGTATGTAGACAAGGCTTGATGTTGATGAGCCTCATCATTAGGTAATTATATGGTCCTTAATTCACCTCCTAGATTAGTCAAACCAACTCTTCTCACAACTTATTACATGTTTTGAATATATATTGTTTAATGAGATGAGTTAAAGTGAGATATTATGCCTAGTGAACTAATATGCATTGAATGCAGGTTTGGAAGAGAAAATAAAGGAATTTTGGCAAGAATAAGTTTTGAAACTCGAACGGGAAAAGGGAGAGAGATTTTAGTAGGTAAATCCTCCTCATTTACTCCACCCCCATTCAAATATTCCTCCATTAATCCCACCAGTTCGGAGTGAAAGCAACCAAGTCATGAAGATCAGAAGGCAGTCGATCAAGTGATAAAAAAGAGTTAGTTCATCTCAATTTTGCGAGTTGATCCTCCCTAAATTTAAGGAAGTTGTTGGGGACTTCAGGTTTATAAGTAGAGAGGCCTAGAGCTTCATTAGGATTTGAACTTTTGTTGTAAAAACTCTAGTTATTTTCGAGATCCAGACTTGTGGAAGACGTTGATGTAATTTTCTATTTTGGTAATAAGAATGAGATTTTTCTTGATCCAACACCGAGTTAACTCAGAGGGCTGAAGTTCTTGGGTTAGGGCCAAACCCTAGTAGCAAAGGCTCCTCTTCTTGTATCTGTATGATTAGCTTAGTTTTATAGATTCATGGTTAAACTATCTTTAAAAGTATTTCATTCCTAGTGTAGATTTGATTAATTGTTTATTAGTTTTCTTCCATTTGTGCTTTACTTCAGTAGTAGGTTAAAAGGAATAAAAGAAGCACCGCAATGTTGTTAATAGGTTTCCTGGCCTCACTTCTTCCTTCTAGGATCATGACTTGAGGAAAATACCCTTATGCAGCCCGAAAAAGACAGATTTCCATTTGTTTCATAAGATTTAGAGTTTATTGTACTTGAACCATCATTTGATCAGTTTTTCAAGTGTAGGATTTCATTTCCATCTCCTCCATCTTCATTCTTGTAGTAGATCTCATCCATGATTCCTTTTTATTCAACAATTTCCTCATGCATAAGGTAGACAATTAGCTCATTAAATTATGCTTTTCTAGCTCATGAGAATTCTTCTTGTTTACATGACTTTTTGGAAATTACACATGTTTGATGCAGAGTGGGTGCTTCAAAAGTAGAAAGAGATATCATAGCAAGCAACCACCTTCCAACTTCATCCACCCATATGCATTCCTTGTTTTCATCAAGACCTTCACCAATTTCATTATTTTACATAGAAATTCCCCCAAGCATGTTGAGCGAATCCAACCATATCCTAAACTTGGTTTTGGGTTCTGAGTAATCCTAGGCCTTTTCTCACTCCATTCCACCCATCAAACACCTTCCCTAAGCCTTCCATCACCTATAACACCCATCATTTTTCTCTTGGACGTATCCTGTAGAAATACAGGGAATCCTGTAGGTTTCTAGTACATCATGTAGGTTTTCCTGTAGTGGCCTGTTTTGAGGCCAAATTGAGGGAAAACCTATAGGAAACCACCCAAGGGTATCCCAAACCTTCCAAATATCTCCTGAACCTTCCTGCCATCCACTAACATCCCTAAGCCACCTACCACATCACCAAAAGAGATTAGCTTGCCCACTTGATTTTTCATGAAAAGCATAAAAAGACAAAACATATTTATTACAGTCCTTTACATGCATAATAGTGATGTTTGATGTTTTTGACTTCCATACTTAGGACAGTAGCATTTTTTTCATGTTAATTTAGCTTTATTATGAATCATAGCTCTTAGTAGTTAATTAGGAAATGGTGTGCCTTAGCATTGAATTTCAGTCTTTTCCATTATTACAGTAGATCAGCTCTCTCTTAGAGTAGATTTCTATTTCTTTCATCAAGGAACCAAGCTACTTCTAAATCCATAGAAGTATGGCTTGAAAACCCTAGTGGTCTCTCGCCAATTGAACAGTGACAAAAGGCAGAACCATCACTTTTACTTGTGTATACAACACTGTCACCTCCAAGTTTGTACGAACCCCGGGTTGATAAAGTAAAGCTGGTAGCCCAAGAGTTGCAACATTCTTGCTGCAACATTGGTTCTCATCACTTTTTGGCACTGTTTCTAGGGAGGTGTCTGATTAATATGTGATTACTGCTTTCTTTATTCTATTTCTTGTTTCTAATATTTTGCAATTATTTTCATTTCTGCAAAAGTAATTTAGTTGCTTCCTTTTTCATTCTACATTCTCTGGTTTCCTTTCCATTTTGCAAGTAAGATTTCAATTCAACAGTTAGTTTTTCATTCACTCAGTAGTTTTCATTGAATTTGCAATTTCAGTTCTACAAAGTACTTCCTAAAGTTTGAAAAAAAAACACAAAACCAAACCAAAAACATTTCCTTTCATGCCTCGTAGGAATAGGGATAACTTAGGGAAAATTTTGCCAAATACCCCCATTGTGGTGATTGTCTTTTCCTTTCCTTTGTGCAGGAATTTATTTGGAGCCAGCTTTGAAGGATTTCTTCTTGGCTGCATTGAGATCTCTAAACAAATCTAGAAGGAGACTTGAGGTAATCCTCTTTCCATACTTTGTTAATTGGTATTGATAAATGAACATGTGTATAACTTGGTAGCATCTGCAGATAATCTTACAGTCTGTTGAAGGTCCCGGGAAGGCCTTTGAGGGTAGTTTTCATTCTCCATACACCATGCATTTTACCCCGTAGAAAAATTGGCGACTCTGGTGGGGACTATACATCTAGTTCCCGGTTTACCCAGACTCTTCTCTATTCTCTCTTCCTTCCAAGAGCTCCCTATTCTTCAGCAATCCTTTTTCTGATCCACCAAATATCTTGCTACATCCTACTAGTATAAATTCATCTCAGAAACTGGTCTTGGAAACCCTCTTTTTGATATATTTCCCACACTAACGCAGGTTAGCAGGCTACACAGAGCTTTATAAAGCATTTTGCCTATGTACAGGGAGCGTTAGTGGGCCTACTAACTCTCAGTAGCCACTGTTACAGAGCGTTAGTGTCCCATTTCCTTGATTTTCAATAGTATCTGTGGACCAAAAGGATGGAAAATATTCTCATGGGCTGAAATAAGATCTGTAACTGTATTATGTCAGCAAAATTGGTGTCCTAGAAATTTATTTTTAGGAAAAAAGTTTTGGTTTTTCTCTCTTAAAAACATTTTTTCTAAAAGAAAGACTGACAATTTGTATTCATCCTTCTGTTTAAATAGTTATGACTTGCTTCATTTTGGTTTCAAGTAGTTGTTAGGAAATATTTGAAAATAATATTTTGGTTATACATGTGTTGAAAGACTATAGATGCACAGACGAAACTATGAATATGTGAAAAATACGAATATGTAGAATACAGCTTGTATGCACCAAATTGAAAAAACAAAATTCAAAGCATTGTTTTTGCATGATTTATTGAGTCAAGAGTCTCACCATATTTCATACGTCAACACACCCCTACCGAAGACAATAATCAACGACGCATAAAATTTACATTAAAATCAATCAGTTACTCTTTTGAGCAAACCAACATTAGCTAGGCTAGGATCTTGGGATAAGCATGTGAGTGAACTACCCAAGGTTGAAAACCAAGCTAGTGTCGTTAACGAGTGAAACTACCGGGACCACTCCAGTAAAAGCGAAGTGAAATACGAGACAACATCAGACTGTAATTGAAGGTAGCTCGTCTTCTCTTACAAATCCTTTGGGCATTCTATGTATTGGGGGTCCGTTCGGGGATTTCGAAACTGAGTCGGGGACTCAGGTATCCTACCCACACAGTGTGCTGTCTACGACTATGTCCCCCTCGGTGGTGTCTGTAATCTAAGGTATCTCTAGTGGCCAAACTTATAGGGACTTACACAAGGTGACTAGAACAGGCTATCCTGGTACCTAACATGGATGGATCTACTCTGTCTTCAGTTTTTGGGAGGGTGCTCTTCTTCGCGAGAGTACTTGGCCCCTTAATTTGAGGATCAGGTGAAGCTCTAGAGTAACCGTAACCATACATTTGGCCATCCTTCTCTATTATTCATTGATATACTGGGTTTCATCTCCGGTGATCGGTACTTATTAGAAGAGGTAATTTCCCTCTTTTTGTTGATTGATCCATTTAGTGTATTTTTTATATTTTTTTAGGTACCTGAGTGCTATCATTTGAGACTTTAAAGCATATCATGATAAAATTTATTGATAAAAATTAACGGTCACCATGGCTACATCTGGCCCTCGTCATCACTCCAAATGATTGTTAGGACTTCCTCCACTCATTGTGGAAGATCCACTGAGTTCCATTGAACCAGATTCCCCATCTTCGGGGGGATCAGTCTCTTAGATCTCACACGGGATCTGTTTGGACAACCGACGATTCAAGTTTGCCAGAGGATTTCTTTACCGAGGGATTTCTTATCCCCTTTAATCCTTTGCTCATGAATCCGTTGGAACCTGTATTAGCTCCCATGGTACCTGTACTTCCTGCTTCAATAGTTGTAACATTTCCATCTATCTAGTCGATGACTAATGGGTTTTGGAACTTTAGGGACACTGGTCAGACCCCCGCTGTCCTAAAAAATCCTTTCCCCACTCGGTAGCAGCAAAACCTTATTATAAACCAACCGCAACCCTCGCAAGGGGGCAACAATGGTTTGCAATGTCCTCCAGCTGGTGAAGGATATTCTACCATTTTCACATTTTAAATGGTAGATCTACAAACAAGAGCCAAACGTTATGGAGCTCCTGTCGCTCATGCAGTGGAACCTTCCTCAAGTTCAAACCCACCACCACCCAATGATTTGCATATTGAAAGGCCGATTGCGGACCTTGTAATTCGACCCCCAAAAGGGTCACTTCAATGCACAATGCACAATACATCTGCACATGCTGCCCAAAACTACAACATTGTAGAAGATTTGGCACAAGCGTCGTCACCTATGTCGCTGCTTGAAGTATTACAAACATGCCCAACACAACGGAAAGCTTTGCTTTTGGCTATTGGTGGTACTGACCCAAAGGATTCCATGCTTGCTATTTTCGACATGGACAGTGTAAACCTCCCCTTTCTCACCAACTTACATTCCAGGTGCATATAACTTTGAAAGGTAAAGGTATACACAGAACTGTCATCGACGAAGGTGCTTCTACCTGCATCATGTCGGCTTCATGTTGGCTCGACCTGGGTTCTCCAACCCTAACCCCACCATCGACCTCCCTGAAAGCTTTCGACGGCCACACTTTCATCCCAAAAGGATACCTAGCCAGCTACCCCATCACTTTGTATGGGAAAACGGTAATGGTGGACATAGAAGTTGTAGACAAAAAACTCGACTATAATCTCTTGCTGGCCATGACGGCCATAGTATCTACTATCTTTCGCATCATCCAATTCCCATTGGATGAAAAGGTAGTTACAGTAGATTAGTTGTCTTTCTGCTCCCCTGATTATTCACCATTACCAAGCAGATCCATATCCGTATTAGTTGGTGTGCTGACTCTTACGTCAATATCAGTACCAGTCTATTGAAGGCTTCTTCCCTCATGGGTTGTTTCCCTTTTTAGCCGCTAAAGGTTTCACAAATGGTCAATATGCTTTCATCTCTTCCTCATGAACAGATCAATCCATGGATCCTACCAGCTCCTTCAGACCTTGACACTTACAGAGAACAAATTCCACCGTCACCAGCTGAATTGGCCTGCGAAGCCATTCAAATTGCGTTTGAATCTCTGGTCACTTTGGTTTTGGCCATCGGTACCACTACCCATCCCATAATGTTATAGACATTTTTGGGCACTTCAACCCCAATCATAAATGTCCATAAACTGAGGGCTCCTAAATCCCTAAAAGTGTTGCTTCACTGCCTAAAGGAACAAGGTCAGCTGATTACATCATCTCTCCAAAAGTTTCTCCACTAAAAACTTGCTTCAGAAATGGGTCAAAACTAGACCATACTGAATACCCAATGCAGAGGGTGCGATGCATATCACCTTCCCAGTGTAAAGGGTGTGATGCATACAGAATGGCCCCTATGTAGGGTGCAATGGTCGGGAATGGACAAATAACAGGGACAAATTGCGAGGTGGAAGATCATGGAATCTTCCAGAAGCTTCCCCTCTGACACTCGCCTCCCTATTTTCGACCAGGGATGAGTAAGAGATCATCATTCTCCAAGTGGAATCAGGAACTATCATAGAGAGGACACTAATAAAGACCCCAGAAGATGACTCACCTCCCTACAATCATGTATATAAGGATCCCTCATCACAGAGATCCAGAGGCTGGAATCTTGTATCTTATAGAGAAGTGTTGTTGGTTTTCTGGTGTAACTTCATAGTGTTTGGTGATCTAAGATTTACTTGAGGTGAAGAAGGGCTTTCTTGCTGGAGGATGATGTTGGGTCAGAACATATGGTTGTAATCCTCTTGCTATTCTTGATCTTAATAAAGCTATTCAAGTTTTCCTCCATATTCTTGTCTGTTTGATTATATATGCATTTGTATGGTTAACACATATCTAGTCCTGTGTTATTTATGAATATAGATCTCTATTCTTCAATAGTAGTATATTGCTTTGATTCCACAGGTGCTCTTTGAAGCTGGGCAGATGAAGAAGGAGCGGCAAAGATCTATCAGGAAGGAGAGGAATCAAGCAAGGAAACCAAGCGCAAGACTAAGGTTGGTCTCCTTTGTTCCATTCTTATCTATTTTCATAAAGGAAAGCGAAAGTAGACTTTACTTGTTTGTTTCTAAGATAGCTACCAGTCTTAGTGGGAATAGCAGCTTTGAGTGGACACTATTCCCGGTAACACATAGCCACTCCTTTTTTTGATCCACTCAATCAACTCCTACCTATCGACGAAGCTATTCGAGAAATCATGAGTTTAGGAGAGCGACCTTGGCAGGATTGGCACCATCATGTTTCAATATCTGATTCAGACATGGTGCCTCTTCAAATCCTATCCCCTGACATATCAGAAATTGTGTCCTCACCCTATACGATCCTCCAGACTTTGGATGCGGAAGGAAACATGGGCAATGTTTCAAACACATCACTCATCGATATTTCTGTCAAGACAGGCACTATGGAAGACATACAGATTGGAGCCAATCACAATCCTGTGGAAATTGTGAGCTTCGCCTACCCATTTAGGGACTTCTGCGATGTTTCTTTGCGGTCTTATGACGAAATGCATTGCATAGACCCTTCTACTGTCAAGCATGAGATCGAGAAAGATCAAGCATTCTTTTATGGTATTTTTCTTGCTCGCTAATCCAAAAATTCCTCGAGTCTCCTTCTTCAGGCTCGTTAAACTACCATGAAGAAGATCGAGTGTTCTTTTAATGGTATTTTTCTTGCTCGCTAATCTGAAAAACCTCGAGTCTTCTTCTTTGGGCTCGTTAAAATACTACAACGAAGAATAGAGCACTTTTTGTGATATTTTATTGCTCTTTAAAAAAATATAAACATCTCTGAGTTTTCATCGTTGAGCTCGTTAAATCTATGCGACGATGGTTAGAGCACCTTTTGTGATATTTTATTGCTCTTTAAAAAATATAAACATCTCTGAGTTTTCATCGTCGAGCTCGTTAAATCTATTCGACGATGGTTAGAGAACTTTTTGAAATATTTTATTGCTCTTTAAAAAATAAGAAACATCTCTGAGTTTTCATTGTTGCACTCGTTAAATCTATACAATGATGGTCTGAGCAACTCTTTTTTGATCTTTTTCCAGCTCATTAAACTGAAAAAGACCAAGGGAGCATTCTTTTTAGGTGATTTTTTCTTGCTCTTTAAACCGAAAAAATCCCAAGCTTTGGCTTTAGGCTCGTTAAACTTTATAAAATGACCCAAGCATTCTTTTAGGTACTTTTCTTACTCGTTAAACTAAAAATTTCCGAGTTTTTGTTACCGGGCTTGTTAAAAATATACGGTAGCAGCAAGAGCACTTTCTTTTTTGGGACCGTTTCTCACTCTTAAATCAAAAAATCCTCGAGTTTTTCCCCTCCTTCGATCTCGTTAAAACTATGAAGAAGGGATGAGCCATTCTTTTCCCTCTTTTTCTCGCTCACAAAACTGAAAACGATACCCTGAGTTTTCTTCATTTGACTCATTAAAAATTTTGATGAAGGTATTGAGTTTGTTATTGCTTGACTCATTAAAAATTTTGATGAAGGTATTGAGTTTGTTATTGCTTGACTTAAGGTCAAATTTTGTCATTTCAGTGAGTCTTCAAGCAAAATTTGGTCACTAGGTATTAGGTCTAGGGTTTGCTTTCACTCCTTTCAAAGTTGTCCAAATGTTGGTCCATATCACCATTCACCTGAGTGCACCATCATTCATATGGATTTCATCATCATGTCAAGTTCCAATGGGTCATTTTACACTTTTTTCATGCTTCAGTTGTGCCTAGGTAAGGTTCATTTCCCTCTCCTAGGGTTTTGAAGGTAATTTCTCTTGGATGGTCAAATCATCAACAAATCTTGTATCCTGATATTCATACACATTCCCTTATCCTTAATGTACCTTATTAAACACTTCCCATCATTGAAATCCCAAAAATTCCTCATTTTCCCACAAACCCTAGTTTCTTGCTACAATTTGGCAATTTTCTAGGCTAGGCCTATGTTTTGCCCTTTTGGACCCCTTCCCCTCACTCAATATTCGAAATTCCACTTTCCCCTACTTCCTAATATCCCTCCCTACTTCCCAAAATTTTCTCAAGAATTTATAAGCCCCTTATCCCCTTCATTTCGCTTCATTTCTACAAATCCCTTGTTCCACACATCGGGATAGGTTTTACTCCAATGATTTTTGTAAGTAAGAAAAAATGAATTTGGAAACATTGAGAGAGGTTTTTATCCAAAATTTTCCAAGGAAGAAAAACCCCTTTCACTTTTTACACAGGTGTCATTTTTTTAGAAAAATGTAAAAAATACAGTTGCCTTAGGATAATTGATGCACCTCTGAAGTCACCTTGGGAAAATCACGATTTCTCCTAGCTTGGTTGGCCAAATGACTTGTTTGATGAGTAAAATGATAACTAGACACAAATATATTTCCAATGAGCTATAATGAGCTCAATTTGGAGTTGAGAAAGACCTTCAAACATTGACTGCAACAACACTCTTCCTTTAAGCAACCTCATTTTGCACATTTTGACTAGTCTTGGGAGATTTGACATTTTATAGGGCAAATGAACGCCAAATTGAAACATTAAAGTTGTGTTAGAAATTATACAGAATAATATTTTCAACGAGCTATCCTGTGACCAATTTAGACACCGGGAAGGCCTCCAAAACTGGTCTGAAAAAAGGGACAACGCACCTGGGTAGTGGCGCAGTGCATTAGTGGTTCGCACCTTTAACAAAGGAAAAAGTGCGGTTAGGTCCACTGGAGACATGACCATTAGGTGTGGGACTACAGGAAATACTAAGATAAAGTGTGGAACTAGAAATGTTTTAGCAAAAACAGACTTTTCTGCCTAATGCGTCGTGCCACCTGGCACTTTCTTTTGCTAGGAGCCTCCAAATCACAAAAACTCAGCAGTTTTGGATTTGGCATGAAAAATTATGTTTACCTACCAATTGCCAAGAAATTTGGGCAGGTTTTGAGCCCTAAAAAAGGTCAAAAACACTCGAAAAATGACCTTACTGCCCCTATTTTGACACACAGAAAGCAGTGTTGGGAGAACTGAATTTTGGAGGGGTAAATGGAGGCCAAATTGAAAAATCCCACTTGGGTTGGAAAGTAGACAGGTAACCTTTCCAACAAGAAAACTTGGAGCTAATTTGGACATTGGGAAGGCCTCCAAAAGTGGGTCCAAACAGTCGCTACGCATAGAGAAATCAGGCGCGGCGCATAGAGGAAATTTGGCCCAGTTTGACCAAGAATGCTCTATTTTTCACCTAGTTTTGACAGTTTGACTTTTTCTCTTTCTCAATCTCAAAATTGTGATGTAATTTAATGTAAAATTATGGATCATGATGTAAATATGTCAAATTTTCACTTATGGAGGTAGATTCATTTGTTTAAAAGTTGTTTGAAACTTAATGAATCAGTTCCCTTGTTTTTAGAGGCATGTTGTTCCACTACTTAATTTTTAGTTCTCAGTTTAGAATTAGTTGGAACAGCTCCTAAACATGTGAGCTCGACCCCTAGAGGCTAAGATGAGCTATGGTTTATCTATATTATGTTTTTTTTCGATCATTAGCATGGTTGGACTCTTGAGAAAGCAAGGAGATTCATTGTACACTTATATCAGCATTTTGGCTAAGGAATTGAGACCAGGTTTTGCAGCACTCTTTGGGATCCCTGTGGAATTTTGTTTTGGTACAGTGATTTATTATGAATTTTTGAATTTTCTTATGTATTATGTATATCATTTTCCCTCTTATTAGTTCTCAGCTAAATCAAACAAGAGTGTAAGTAGAATACATTGAAACTGCAGTGCTCTACTTGAAGTTTGCTTTAGTTTCTTGGTGTTTTCAATTGTTTGGAGAGGATCCATGGCTTCTCTTGCCCTCTTCAACTCCTCCTCTATCTAAACCATCCATCTCATTTGATTTAGAGTGCCAAATACAGTTTCCTACCTTGCCCCATTGAGCCCTCTACAGCATTGAGCCTCATTCCCTACACCCAAAATTTGCTTTTCCATTAGAGCCCACAAACACAACATTTTATTCAATCAAACTCCTATCTCTATACCTAGTCTAATATCAGTAATAAAATCAATCATCTCAAGCCTTTAGTGATCATAATTAGCTGAGATTGACTCGGAGAGAGCCCTCTCCTGACCTGGTAGGGCTAGCTACCAGGTTGAGCGTGGTTTGATGTTGGCCCTGGATCCTACCTTTTCAGCTTGAGGTAAATCTAGGCTCTAACAGGACTCATAAAATTAATCAAATGAGGAAAGTGGACAATACAACTGTATTCCATATTAGAAAGTGTGTTTTGGCAGCAGTCATTCCCTTGAACATGGCACTCCCTCAGATAAACCTCCTTTTGATGGCCTCTCAATATGAGCCCTACCATCTTATGACTTTTAGCCTATATACCCTGATGTAATTGTGTCTCTGTATCCTAACACTCTGTAATGTTCATGAGTCTAGTGCTGTCTGGTTAAAACCGTTGTTGTGCCTTCTATTGTTCAAGGGTTACCCATTTGTTTCCTCCATCAACCAATCAAACATATCCTTTCATCATGCCCTCCATTCTTTAGACCCAAATGCTCAAAAGATTCCTCAAAAAACAAAATCATTCTTGTCCTATTTCGTGTCAATTGATGTAGGACACATTATTGCCTACCTCTCGACAAGTTTCTTCCTATCGACTTCAACACTCTATCTAGGAAGATAACCCAGAAACACATTCAGTGCCTTGGTACTTGCAGACATTAGTGGTAGGTTTCCTCGTGCTTGGTTAGGGGTTCTCATTATTAGCTCCTGATTAAGTGATTCTATGGGTGTTTGACGACAAAGACATCTTTCACACTCGCTAGTTTGTACTATGCATCTTGGACACCATCACCATTATCGGTGGCCTTCCTCACATCTGGTAATGGTCTCCATTATCAAATGATTTTGTGCTTGTTTGACCTTAACTCATATATTCGCATGTATCGATCTATGTTGTTCGGTGAAGTAGAAATCAAGACCTTGGGTAGAGGCTTTCATCATTCAGCCTTGTTTCCTCTCCCAAGCTGCAGATATTGTTTTTTGGAGACAGTTGTTTCAAGATGATTCTATAATGACACTGGATCCGCATTGTTCTTATCGGCGGCCAATATCGTCATATCTCTTTTGAGAAGATTACTCTAACATAGCTACTGAGCATAGGAATGCCCGACTCAAGACATGATTTTACCAGTTTTGTTTATATGTCTTGTATCAAGTTTCCCTTGCCGCCTGAAGCTTCTCTCTCTCTACATTTTGATAGGAAAAATTACAGTTTCAGTAAAGTATTTCGCCCATCATCTCTACCTCTGATCTCATACTTTAGGGGGCATCTGTTATACAACAAAATGACCTCCTCATCAACTCATAGGTGAAAGACATGATGATTGAAGCAAAGACCACAATTGCAGGCCTTGATTCCACACTAACGCTGGTTGCACACTAAAAAACTACTTTATAAACCTTGTTACCAAGCCTAAGGGTGCGTTAGTGACCCTACTAACTCAAGTTGTTAGACCAGGGGAAACGTTAGTGAAACTAAGGGAAGTTTAGTGGGTCAAACCAACGAATTGACTCACAAATATCTAGATATTTGTCCCTAAATTTACTCAAGAAAAGTAAGGAAACATCCAAAAATAACCTATTTGGAGAAATTCTAATGTGAGAAAAGGAGGCAAATGGGAAAGAGCTGAAAAGCAGTGCAAGTTCATTGCTTTTGCCCTAGTGAACTCTATAAGGAACTTGGCAACCCTAAACTGATTGCTATATAAGCAGTGAGAGGGTCATTGTGAAAGGGGTCAGAGCATTTGAAAGGATAGCCTACTAAGCTATTGTGAACTGTCACATACTTGAAGAAGTGAACTAGAAGAAAGAGAGAGAGAGAGAGAGATAAGCGGAAGGGGAAAAGGAAGACTGATACAACAGATGGTTGTAATCGCTCTTCCGTTATTAATACAGAACTGCAATTGTGTTCCCTACTCCATGGTGTTGGTAACCTTGTTCATTAAGTTTTTCATTCGATACTTGTTTAGATGGTCACCTTTCCTTCGTGCAAGAATTGATTTGGAGCCGGCTTTGAAGGATTTCTTCTTAGCTGCATTCAGATCTCTAAACAAATCTAGAAGGAGACTTGAGTTAATCTTCTTTCCATACTTTGTTAATTGATATTGATAGATGAACATGTGTATAACTTGGTAGCATCTGCAGATAATCTTACAGTCTGTCAAAGGTCCCGGGAAGGCCTTTGAGGGTAGTTTTCATTCTCCATACACTATGCATTTTACCCCATAGCATTACGGGATTAGGTTGAGGACCCCGAGGGGCATTGGGTGGATGACCCTAGTTGCTTTGACTACCTTGAGACTGTTCATTCCTATTAACCTTCCCCTTGTTCCTTTTTGTGGGGTTTTGGGGATTATGTCCACTCTGCTAAGCATAAAATTATCCTTTTGGAGGAGGTGGCTGTTGCAGTGGAGGGGGAGCAGGCATGGGGGGATGGGGCATTGGTGACGAAGGAGATGGAGTGCTATACTATGTAAATTGATGATAAGGAGATGGGGGAAAATTGGTATAATCAGAGGATGCAACCGTTGGTCCTGACATCTATTGATGTGGATGGGGATAGGCATATGGCATGCTGGAACTTGGATAAGGATTGTCGTGAGGAGGATTGGGGGAGGGATAATTGTAAATGGAACTGGTCCTGAGGTGGAGCATATGGTTGAGGGTGCAATGGTGCATAAGGTTTCCAACTATGCCATCCACAGCATGAGATGCCCGCAGTGCATTAGCAGCACTAGGCCGAGGAAGATCAGGGATGACAATGTAAACATAACCTAACTGGGCGTAAATCATATCAAATTTTAGGGCTATTTGGAGTGCCTCTTCCTCAAATTGAGGAAAATGTGACACGACATATTTTGCAATGGGGGCCAACAATGATCTAAGAAACCAATCCATATAGAATTGGTCTTTGAAGTGAGGATCTCTACATATTCTCCTCCTTCTATGCCATTCCCGAACATGGTTGGAAAGGTGAGTGGAAGAATTGTGACGGAAATAAGTCAAGAGTTTGGTACTGGTATCATAATGGAAAGGTAACTGAAAATATGAAAGAAAGGTTATGGAAAGAGTTGCTAAATTGGAATGGGTTTCTCTGGGCTGGTCGACATACCACTTAGTAGTAGCTCCAATGAGGGTGAATTGGAACAAATGAATACGGATGGAGTCTTTGGTAATGAATTGGATGAACACCACATATGGAAGGAGCGAACATGATTAGTTGGATATTTTCCAGGGTTACCTTCAAACTTTGGGATGTTTGAAGGGAGTTTAGTAGGCATAGTTGGCGATGTGGGGTCATGGAGAAGCAGATCATTGATAAGTTTGCTAGAATCTGGGATACTTAAACCTTTCATGAAAGGAAGTAAGGGAGAAGGAATGACCACACCGGTGGGGGTTTCGCTAGTGGGGGTACCTTGGTTAGCACCTGGGGTACCACCCTGGGTTCCCACACCCACATTGATGCCTGACATGGTGGCGATATGGGGCTGAGAAGATGCAAAATCAGAGGATGAACTAGATGAATCAGAAGAGTGAGAATCATAATCATAATGATGACTCGATGGAGGACAGGGAGGATGAACTCTAACTCGATGAGGAGGAGTTATATGTCTTGATGGGAACTGAGGGTGAAGACCTAAAAGCTGACGCGAAAAATGCCTTGGAGGCATAATGGTGTCTAAACTAAAGGGTGATGATAAGAATAAAAGAGCAAACAAATAACAAGCAAACACCTAGTGCAGTGGTGCCAAGTGTAAACTAACTATGTTAATGATGTTACTCTAATACAAGAAAACATGTCCTATTAAAGAAAAACACCTCTACCCTATAGGTGATCTAAATAGTCAAACAATCCTAGATATAATGTTTTAGATGACCTTACAAAGAACTTGTTAATTGAAAAAATCTCATCATCGCAAGAAAATTTTTCTAGAGGAAGCTGGGGTAGAGGACTAATTGCTTCCCACAACCAGTCCTATAAGTTGTTTTCTTAAGATTGGTCACTATGGTTACCTTCATCCCATGGGGGTGGTCGAGTCTTGAGGTTCCTCGTAGTCATCCACCACACGAAATTCCCTGCCAGAGGTTGGGTAGCCCTAAGGAGAACTGCTCTCACCATGACCTAACCTAACCCCCTCGAAATCGGGTTCCTAATCACTCCATCTTTTACTGTGGAATGGTGAAGGATTTTAAGCTCCCTAATATGTCAACTTTTATGTCTCAATGAAAGTGACCAATGGGTGTTATCGGAAGCATATCCCACCAACCCTACACCTACACTACAAAGATTGTATGGCCCTGATTCCCAAGTGGGCTTAATCTATGTGTGTTGATTTATTAAGGTGTAGTGTTTCAAGTCTTAGCTTGGTGGTGTTAACCAAGCTCGCGTTTTCTTAAGGTGTTGGTGTGTGAAAATAATGTGTCAAGTGGATGAGTTAATTAAGCATATTTCATGATGCCATGTGCTACTGAAAGTAAAATTCTGAAATAATGTAAATAAATCTGAAGATGACAAAAAAATAAATAGCCAATCAAGCACACAAAACCCCACCCACAAGGGCTACTAAGAAGCTAAGCAAGAGAGGGTAAATTAGCAACTCAAAGAGACATAACTGAGCCTGAAATATCTAATGTCAAGGGACTGGGATCTAATGACTCTAATCTGCTGGAAATGGTGTAGACAAACAACAAAAATTAGAGGTGAAAATTTTTGCAAAAGATATGTGTGAAGCTCTAGAAGTTGGATGTTGAAGGGGATCCTAAGGGGGAACAGGAAAACCCAAACTCTAATGGGATAAAAGGTAAAATGAACCTATCCAGGAGATCTAAAAACGTAATGGATCAGATTTGAAAAACAGTGGCTAAAAATACTGAAAACCCTAAACTCTTTACTTAGAAAATCTCTTCCTAACATTGTGGAGGTGTACTCTAAACCCTCAAGGAATTTTTACTTCCTTAAAGAGAAAAATCAAGTAGATCCATGCCTAAGGGATACTAAAAACAAGAATAAAATACCCAAACGAGTCTACAGGCAACACTCTCAGCAAATCTGTAAGAAATTCAAAAAATTCTCGGATTAGTTCCAAAACGCAACTACTGACTTGAAATTGAGGAAAACACAATTTTTTCGCCAAAAAAGTGCACTCTACAGCTTACTTATGTGGCTGAAAAGTGCGTTATGTTCCCTGGAGGCTCGGTCGACAAATCTTGCACAAATCTTACCATCTCCTGCTCGGCTGGTACCTGTGACCTGCGGAAAAGACCAGAAACCCACCAAAATATGAAAATTTGACAAAATATGGTTTAATACTATAAATAGAAATTGAGAGGCTAAAAATAGCTGAAGAAAACCCTGAAATTTTTTGAAACTTTAGTCACAGAAGAAAGTTGTTATTACACCAGTGGAGTCTCCATTTGTTGGATGAAAAATGTGTAACTAAAGACCCAATGGAGTCACCATTTGTTAGTGTGAAAATTCTTGGAAGGTGTACCAAAAACACTTCACTTAAGTCACTAGGTGACAAGTGACCCTAACAAAAAGTTGACCATTGCTTTTGTCTTAGATCTGTAACACAAATAGAAAACCTGTAGTAAATGAAGATACGATCTAGAACATAAAGCAACAATAAAAAATATCCAGTATAATAATCCAATTGGAAATACTATTTTAAATGAATAAATCTTTTATTGATAACACATGGTGAAGGAGCTCTACAGATTGTTCTGTAAGTCCCCCTCCATGGGATGGGTCCTTTGATATCCTTGATGCTTTAGAAACTGATTCTCTCTCTCAATATGTGAAAAACCCAAACAAAAGTGGAGAACTTAAAATGGGAGCTCAAGAAAAATGACGATAATGTTGATGATGATTATGATCATGGTGAAGAATGAATGAAAAAACCCTCCTTTTAATAGCAAAATATGGAGTTAATCTCGAAAATGGAGAATAATAAAATATTATTAACCAAATTTAGATCTAACCATTTGGAATAATTTATTATAGTTACTGGAGAGAGAAAATATATTTAAAATGGTTAAATACCTTTATTTAGAAATAATTAACAAATTAAATGATTTATTAATTATTTCGCTGGAATTAAGAAATGTGTGAAATCAAAATAATTATTAAATAGTGATTTAGTAATTATTCTAATAATTTAAATAAGGAAAAATAAATAAATAGTGATTTATTTAAATATTCCTAAGGGATTTAGTCAAATGTGATAGGGAATAATTATTTAAATGACGATTTAATAAGTATTCCTAAAGAAACTTAAATAAATAATGATTTATCTAATTATTCTCCTGGGTTTTTTTGTCTTTAAATAAAAAAGGAATTTAATAAAAGTGATTCACTAAATTATTTTCCATAGTGAAAGTGATTTTACTATGGTAAAATTAAATTTACATGGTGTATTTCAATCCACCTAGTTATAAATGGCTAGGTGATCATTGTTTGGTGATAACACACTCTGCTCCCTAAAATGCAGAGTTTTGACCAAAACTTGGGCCAAGTTGGGCTGCACCCAACAATATGTGTTGTGTTGTACACTGAGTCTAGGTGTATGTGTCACGGTGTACACCTGGTTTAGATGTATGTGTCGTGTTGTACACCTAGTGTAGCTCTATGTGTCATATTGTACACCAGGTGTTGGTGTATGTGTTGTGTTGTACACTATGTATGTGTATGTGTTGTACAAAGTGATGAGACAAACATGTATGATATTGTCTGGATCTTGTTGTTTATATTGAGGATTGAGGTGGTTTAGTATCAAGATACCCTTGTTTCTATTGAGCGTTGAGGCAGTTTAATCTTTCAATGCCCTTGTTGTTGATATCGAGGGTTGAGGTGATTTATTCTTGGGATACCCTTGTTGCTGATATTGAGGGAGGAGGTGGTTCAGTTACTAGATTCCCTTCTTGCTTAAAGAGAAGGAACTAGGTGCTTCCCGGGCTTGGCAACCAATTCATTGTGTGTACAGAAAGGACAAAGAACAAAGCCAAAAGCAAAAGGATCATTGTAAAGATAAGTATCAATATTTTATTTCAGTCTTAATTATGCATGTGATTTGTGACTCTAATTTATCATGGTTACATGTGATAGATGATTTTGATTATGATGGTTGCATTTTGAGCTAACCAGATGTGATATGTTTATACATGATGATTTGATCAAATAGCTAGTTTGACTTGTTGTGACAAGAAGTAAACATAATTGCAAATGTATCTTATTGATGAGCCAACAATGAGTTATGATTTGAATTTATTTCAATTTATTTTTAATATAATGGAAATTATGTTCTTGGTACACGAAATCATGGAAATGCCTAGGTTGGGTGGTTGAAATGGACTGGAAGGATTAGTAGAGTGGAAAAAGGAATTGGAAGAGGAAACAATATGATAGTAAAGCATTTAGGAGCAGGGCCATTATGGGACACTAGTACCCAATAGTGTCCATTGATTTCCATGAGCATGCTATGACCGGTATGATGGCTTTGAGGTGGGTATATGCCTTGGTTTTTGGACCTTCCAATGTGAGGAAACCTTGGCAAGGGATGGATTTCCCAGGAAAGGGGATGTCAGGGAACTTAGAAGATGAGTGATTACAAGGAAGGGGGTGGCCAGATTGCCTAAGGGACTATGTAGCAAAGAAGGGAAGGTCAGGGGATGGATTTGTTTTGGTCATTAGAATTTCCATATGGAATAAAATGCACATTGGGAATGTGCCCTAGAATAATGAGTCGATAATTGTTCACTGAGGGAACATGTAGTGCAAGATCATAGTGCTTGACATTGGATGCAGGTTTGACAATGGCAGTGGATTATGGACTTCCTGGGAAGGAGGTGCATCTTATAACTACTTTGAGGGTGGAGGTGAGAGCCTCTTGACTCCCTTATTGTGGATGCAAACATCATATCATTTTATCTATTGGTTAAATAAAATGTGCATATGTTTATATGTGTATATTATTGTAAATATTGTATCAAGTTGGATTTATAAAGCTCCATAAACACTATGGTTATTTGTTGGTTAAATCAAATGTGCATAAGTATATGTTGTTTCTATTGTAAATATTGTAATTCCAATAAACGTTATGGTTGTCATGTTGTCATGTTTGTCATGATGGTTTTGCCTTTTAAGTAGGTTGTTATTGTAAATATTGCAACAAGTTGGGCTATAAATCTCCATAAGAAGTATGTTTTCCTTTTCAATGGTGTTTTTGGTTATAGGTGTCATAAACATCGAGGATAGTGTTCCCCTAAGGGGGAGGGGTTTGAGGAAATTAGGAGAAAAGGAAGGTGAAAGGTCATAGGTTGCACGTGAGGAGGAAATTGAAGGAAATTTAAGGAAAATGAAGAAATTAGAGGCATCAAGAATAAAAATACATCATAGCATCATTTGGTAGTTATTTTTTAGTTGAGTTTCAGGATTAGTCTCAGAAAGGACTAGAGCATCGACAAGAGAAGGAAAAGCAAGCAAGAAAATGAAAGATAATGAAAGAAAAGGAAAGCAGGGGTCAAGTATGAAAATTTGGAACAAGTAGCTTCAAGAGGAATACTTGTAGATAACAGGTTACATGTATGATTTCCTAGATGGTTTTGGCATACATGGCATATGCATCTCTATATTTTGTTTATTTGTTGTCGGTGGCATGGATTTTTTCAGGTTTTGACAATGGTTTCAACCTTGTCTTGCCATTTTTGGATAGCTATGGTGTGATGGCATTCTTTCTTAGTTGAGATTTGGATTACTAGAAGGTTTTGGATCTGGGCAAGGTGGTCCTAGGAAAATCCAAAGGGTTGGAATTGGAGATGGTTTTCTCTAGGAAGCCCTCAATAGGTGGGTGGAGATAGGAAAATTCCTCAAGGGATGGTGAAGGAACTCTAAGGCATCCAAGCTCGGTTTGGTTTTGTGATCTCGAAACTGGTTTAGGTGAGATCATGGTATGGTGAGGGTGGAGGTGGTTTAACCTATGGATTCCCTTGGTTGTTTATGGATTGGTTTATCCCATGAGATCGTACATTCATTTTTGGAATATTTCATAGGGCTGATTGGCTGAAAGAAAGATTTGGTTCAGCCTAATCTTTCGTCAGGTGCCACGTGGAAGTCCCAGACCTGGTTGTATTTTGCATATGGTTAATAAGAACTAAGTTTCTTTTTCTTTTGATGAGAAATTATACTTGTTGCTATGTGGCTTTAATTTTTTTTATATCATTGTTAATTATCTAGTTATATGTTGTGTTATCACCTAGATTGAACCTCAGGATGAACGAAGGAAATGCCAGGGTAACCACAAACCACGCTTAGCCAAGTAGCTAGCCCTACTGAGCCAGAAGAAGTCTCTCTCCATAAGGATCTCAGCCAAGATGACTGGATCATGAAAAGGATATTAGGCTAGGTATAATGGCACAAGGTTTGATTTGATTTTGAAGGAGTTTTGCTGGATCAGGAGGATCCAAATAGTTAGGGCTAGGGAATTAGGTCAAAATTGCAAGGTGTTCAATGGGGCAAAGTAGGCATAAGGATTAGCACTATAGGGTTTGATGGGTGAAGTGTTTTAAGGATGGTGAGAAGCTAGGAAGAGCATGTGATTACCATGGATCCTTCCTAAACTGTAGAAAACATATAATGGTGAATATTTCCCCAAAGCAGAGCAATGATATTATGGATTCTACCTATCAACTTGAAAACATTCACATAGAAGCAACGAAATGATTAATGAATTAGACAAAAAATTTTAACATATGATCACTAGAGAAGAAACTCAACTAAACTTCATACCACATGGATGCCAAAGAAATAGCTGCAATTTTTATTAATCTCCTACTAAACTGCTACAAAATGATGTACAATCAAGGCATAAGCATCCAACTAAGTCCAACCCTTTACAATGAGAAAGAAGAAAAAGATATAGGCATTGATTCAACCTCCTCCCATCCTTAGGGGTCGAATCCCTAAGATGAGGAGCTTATCTAACCAACACTAGACAAGAAATTGGAATCTAGGCATCCTAGCAACTTTCCTCTAAAAGTGAGGAAACTAATTCATTTGTGCTCAAAATGACTTTTAATCTAATGAATCTATCATCTAATACTAATTATCCATCATATTTACAAGCCAATTCATCATTTACATTAGTAAAACATCCTCCATGAGAGAAAATCCAAGATCACATTCAAAACACAGTGAAATGGCAAACCTGTGCAAAATTTGTCCTACGCGCAGTGCCACTGGTCCAACACACAGTGCCACTTTTTGGTCCCTTTTGGAGGACTTCTTAGCATCCAAATTGATCTCATTATAGCTCATTGGAAATATATTCAAGTCGACTTTCCAAAACACCTGGAATTTCTTCATTTGAAGCTCATTTGACACCTAAAAAGTGGATTCTCCCAAGACTATTTTTGTGTGTCCAAAAAGTGGCAGAAAAGGTCATTTTTAGGGTGTTTTTTGAATTTTTGGTGGACCGGTTCTGCCCCAAAAACTTAGTAAATCCATAGGGTACATGTACTCATCACTCTGAATCCAAAAATGTAAGCCATTTTTCCATTGGATTCCCCTATGAAAAGCGCAGCATCGGTGGCGCTGCGCGTTGAGCCAGATTTTCTGTGTGTGCAATTTCCAAAATTTGCAAAAGGAAAAATCTCCTCCAAACCTGACCAAAATTGGTGAGTAGCACCATCATCAAGCATCTTGATGAGCCAAGGAATCTTCAGCAAGCAACCTAAGCCTATCCTCCTCTCTTTTTCCCTTTAGAGCCCGCCTTAGCCTAGCTTTCATCTGTTTGACCCTCATGTTGTAAATTTTGTTCCAGGTCTTGTAGTGGTAGACCATGTGCTTGATGATCTAGTTGTCCTTATTTGCCTTCTGCAATAGCTTCTCTAAGTGAAAATTGACTCTTTCAATCCAAATCTCTCTATCACCCTCAATTTCCTTCTCAATGGGAGTCAAAGTGACTAGTGCCTCTTCCTTTTGCATGGCTAATTCACCCTTCCCACCTTGTCTTTTTATCTTGAGAAGTTCCAGCTCCATGAGGACCAACTTATCACTCAGCTATTTGTTCTCTTGTTCCAGATATGTAATGACATACTTAGCTCTCTCCAAATTATCCATCAATGCTTGGACTTGAGCCTCTTTTTCCTGTATGATGATGTCCTTTATTGTTGCTTCATCCTGAGCTTCCAAGTCAATTGTCTCTATGCCATGGTGAATATAATGTTGTTCTAGCTCATCATGCTCTGTCAAATCAAAGTCTCTTTCTTCCTCCTCATCATCAAGATCTTCCACCTGCATCTTTTCTTTCCCTTTGTGTAGCTATTGCACATGTTCCTGCCATGTTGATGAAGAAGGCAAAGCCCCTTACAGATCCTGCAGAGCAAGCATTTGCCTATGAGTTTATGAAGAAGGAAAGGTCCCTTCCACAGCCTGTGGAGCAAACACTTTCTTATTAGCTGCAAACAATCTCCTTGTGCCCCTTTGATATGTCATGTAGGTCCTGGGCACCTCAATAGCTCTAGTCTCTTTGGCCTTCTCATCTGTCCATGTTTGCAAATTTTGAGGTTGTGCACTCCTAGAAAAGGGATGAAGGAAGTGAGCAAGAGTTATTAGGAATAAAGGAATGGGAGATAACCTTGTGAGGTGTTTGGTGGACTAGAAAATGAAGGGGAGGGTATGAATCATGAAAATGAGGGAGAAGGGCTTGGGTCATTTTTTGAAGTTAGCTTGTGGATGAAGGATGAAGGGGTATAAAATGTTATGGAGTGATATAGGGGAGGGTTTTAGGGCTTTAGTGATAGGTGGTGGGAGAAATAATGGGGGTTAGGGTTTCTAGGGTGTAATTGAGGAAGAATCTAGGGTTTCTCTTTTGCCAATGTAAAATACCTTCAAACACTTCAATTGCTATTCAATGATGAGGTATAGTGAGGACACTTACTTCCTTGAAGGATGAGAAGTTGATTTTGGGATTTTTAAAGAAGCTAGAGGCTCCTTTGGCCCTTGCTACTCAACACGCAACACCCTTCTAAACGTGCAGCGCAGTGTTATTTTACAATGTCGGAATCGCCCTACGTGTAGCGCTCGGCCTGTACGCGCAGTGCCACCTCAATCCAACTTTTGACTGCCTTCCTGATGTCCAAATTGAGCATTGGATAGCTTGCTTGAAATCTTTTCGAGTCTAGCTTCCTAAACATCTTGAATTTTTCAATTTGGAGCTCTTTTTCCCTGTCAAAAGCGCAATCTCCCAAGACTGGTCAAAATGTGAAGAATGAGGCTGCCAAAATGTAGAGTGATGTTTTAGTCAACTTTCGGAGGTCTTCCTCAACTTCAAATTGAGCTCATGATAGCGCATTGGAAATTTCTCTATGTCTAGTTATCATTTGACTCATCAAGCAAGTCATGTGGTCACTCCAGCTAGGAGAAAGCTTGATTTTCCCAAGGTCATTCCAGAAGTGCATCATCTCTCCTGAGGAAAATTATGTTTTGTACATTTCTCCCAAACCATGAGCCATGTGTAAAAACCAAAGGAGGGTTTTCTTCTTGGATCTACAGTCGACAAAAACCTCTCTCACTTTTGTCAAATGCATTGTTTCTTGCTTAGAAACATCATTTGAATAAAACCTATCTTGATGTATGGAACAGGGGATTTGTAGAAATGAATGGAAATGAAGGGGACGAGGGGATTCTAAGTTCTTGAGGAAATTTTGGGAAGTAGGGAGGGATGTTAGGAAGTAGAGGAAAGTGGAATTTCAAGGATTTATTGAGGGGAAGGGGTCCAAAAGGGAAAAACACAGGCCTAACCTAGAAAAGTGTCAAATTGTAGCAATAGGCTGCGGTTTGTGGGAAAATGATGAATTTGAGGGATATCAGTGATGGAAAGTGTTTAAGAAGGTATATTAAGGATAAGGGAAGGTGTATGAGCATCAGGATACAAGTTTTGTTGATGATTTTACCATCCAAGAAAAATTACCTTCAAAACCCTAGGAGAGGGAAATCAGCCTTACCTAAGCACAACTGAAGCACAAACAAGGTGTAAAATGACCCATTGGAACCTCAAATAATGATGACAACTCTTTGAATGACGGTAAATCATCTAAATGGTGACATGAACCAATACTTGGAAAACTGTGGAAGGAGTGAAAACAATCCTAGACCTAATACCCAGTGACCAAATTTTTACTTGAAGACTCACTGAAATGACAAAAATTTGACTTTGACACCCCAAGACCACTTTATAAGAGCATATTTGATTACTGGTGGAAGACTACAAAGAATTACTCTAACATTGGCTCCATTGGGGATGGTAGGTCCTTGGAGGTGCCAAGAACACCGTAGACCAAGTATCCTTATCCATTGGGCATGGAGTAAAAAAAACTCAATCTAAAATACATGATTGAAAACTGACGACTTGACGACATAAACTGACTCTGAAACTGACTAAACCATGCTCACTTCTATAAGCTTATTACACCCTACTCTAAGTGATCCATTCCTCACCTGATCAAGTGAAATGAAACAACCAATGCAACCAAGTAAGCATTCTGGTTGCTATTTTAATTCTCCGCAAGTGTTTTCTTATGAGAAAAAAGAAAGAACTACTGAAATGCAACTCCCATGAAAACTTGTAAACAGACCCAAATTTTCCCAGATTGAATAATATGGATTCTCTATCTGACTCCAAAAATATTGCATAAGTATCTTCAAATTCATGTGCACTGGGACTTAGCCCATCCAATGGATTACTTTGCTTCTCCTCATACCATCAATGCAAACTTTGATCTAAGCTTTGTGAAGAGACTCTTGCTGAAAATGACAAAGAAACCGGCTACCGGATCAAGTTTCTATCAATACTTTTTTCAAGCTCATAGTTAGCTAATGGAGAACGACTTTTACTGCAAACATCATCCAACACATCAGCTATTAGATCATGAAAAACTTGAAAAGATTGTTGTAACCCATTTTCTATTGGTTCCAATGAGATTACATGATTTTCTACAGGCTGCTCATCCTTTAGTGAAGATATACTATGCAAATTTACCTCAAAAGTTGAAATGATTCAAAACATAATGGTACAGAATCATCTTGCATCATTTGATCATATGTTCCAGCTTCCAAGTCTTCATCTGCAACCTGACATTCAATGGCATTTGGGGGCTGCAAATCTAGATATGAGAAGTCTTGAACAAGGATTCCATTACCCTCTAGATGGTCAAGATCAAAACTTATCGACGGTTTATTTCTGATTGCACAAAAGTTGTCTCTGATGATCTGAAACGAAGTAAAACAAAGAGGAAAATATCCTTCACTTACTTCAAAATTTTCTACACTTTCCTCCTCACTTCCATAGCTGATATGCATCGACTCATCACTGTGTTCGAGCTGCTGAAAGTGGAATTCCTCCTTCAACAAACCAGCTACTGATTTGTTTGCAAGACTAGCTTCTGTTTGGAGAACATAATCATCATCATATTGATCAAAATTAGGCAAATCATCAGTATAAATCATATCATCAAGCATACATGTTAGATCAACAGATCTATTTCTCCAAGATGATCTATAAAACAATCATTATCAGATCTATGACAACTGGGATAAGAAAGAAAATGTTTTGGATCAGCCACTTGTTCTTCTTCAATTAGCGAGCCATGGTCTTGAACATCATACTCATTCCTTGTGGTGATATTTTGCATCATCTCTTCCATTGCACTTACCAAAATGTCGATTTTTACCTCTAAAGATGTTGATTCCTCTAGATCTAGGTTCTTCATCTTTTCTTCCTTGAACTTTGCCCTTCTGATCAGCAAATTAGCCTCTACATCTACTGCACTATTTTTCATTTCTTCAAGTGTTGCAAGGTTCCTTTCTCTCAGCTGAAACTCCATTTCTGGATCAAAGGCTTCCGGATAATGCAAGAGAGATGAATCAGGAGGAGGTCTTATATTAAGAGGCATCGAACAATTAAATCTGGCATAAAATTGTTATACTATCTCCCCTGGCTATCTTTTCAGCTGGTTATACTCTTCTACAATCAAGAAAGGGTTCTATCTGACCACCCACTTGTCAAGGAAAACTTTGACAAACTACTGGAAATCTGAGATGCTCGCATCTGGCAGGGTTTTGAACTAACTCTTGACTTTGCCTTGTAAAGAAAGAGCAAAAAGCCTAATACTGACATCCTCTTCATCAACATCAAAAAGGTCAAGAAAAGACTCAAAATTCAGTACATGTCTCTTAGCAGGATGTTGTCACATTCACCATCAAATCTTGGTAGATATAAGTAATGATTTTTAGGGAAAGCATGGGATATATGAGGTAAAATCATAGGCTTGTATCTATCCGGAATTTTACAAGGTATAGGAGTATATACAAAATTTGTAGAATTACTCTTGATCTCTTGAGGCTCATCAATTTTAAGATGGTTATCATAAGATTTAGAAGAAGGGTCTTGATCAAGATCAAAGGCATGCAAATATTTTGTATTCATAATCTTCAAAAGGAATGAATCACATGCAGGTCTAGGATATTTTCTCAAATATAGTATACTTTGTAAAGTCTTCTTGACATTCTCGGGAAAATAGAAGAAATAATTTATAACAAAGAAAATAATGTCTTGGATGAAATTCCAACTTGAATACCTGATATTTCCATATTGTCCTTTCATGTTTTTGTTGGTCTGGTTCATCCTCCAGTGGAGTCCTTGGATCTGATTTCAACACTGATTTGGAGTCGCCAAGTGAATGATTTTAGCCTTTCGATGTCTGATCGTTGTCCACCATCAACAATCAGATTTGAACTTGATACATTTTGCTGAGGAACATAAAACTACGTTCCCCAGTATGGTCACCACTATGTTATCACTTGGATTGAACCTCGGGCTTAAGGAAGGCAATACCAGGGTAACCACAAATGATGCTTAGCCAACTAGCTAGCCCTACTAGGCTGGGAGAGGGCTCTCTCAGTAAGAATCTTAGCCAAGATGACTAGATCAGGAAAAGGATATTAGGCTAGGTATAGTAGCACAAGGTTTGATTTGATTTTGAAGGATTTTTGCTGGATCGGGAGGAGCCAAACAATTAGGGCTAGGGAATTAGGTCAAAATTACAGGGTGTTCAATGCGGCAAGGTAGGAATAAGGCTTAGCATTATAGGGTTTGATGGGTGAAGTGTTTTCAGCCCGGTGAGAAGCTAGGAAGAGCATGTGATTACCATGGATCCTTCATAAACTCTAGAAAACATATAATGGTCAATATTTCCCCAAAGTAGAGTAGTGATGTTATGGATTCTGCCTATCAACTTGAAAACATTCACTTAGAAGAAATGAAATGATTAATGAAGTACAGAAAATATTTTAACATATGATCACTAGAGAAGAAACTTAACTAAACTTCATACCACATGGATCCCAAAGAAATAGCTACAAATTTTATTAATCTCCTGCTAAATTGCTACAAAATGATGTACAATCAAGGCATAAGTATCCAGCTGAGTCCAACCCTTTATAATGAGAAAGAAGAAAAAGATATAGGCATTGATTCAACCACCTCCCATCCTTATGGGTTGAATCCCTAAGATGAGGAACTAATCTACCCAACACTGAACAAGAAACTGGAATCTAGGCATCCTAACAACTTGCCTTTAGAAATGAGGAAACTGATTCATTTGTGCTCAAAATGACTTTTAATCTAATGAATATACCCTCTATTAATAATTATCCATAATATTTACAATCCAAGTCATCATTTACATCAGTAAAACATCCTCCATGAGAGAAAATCCAATATCAAAGTCAAAACACAGTGAAATGGCAATCCTGTGCAAAATTTGTCCTACGTGCAGCACCACTGGTCCAACGCACAGTGCCATATTCATATCCCTTTTGCAGGACTTCTCAGCATCCAAATTGAGTTCATGATAGCTTATTAGAAAGATCTTCAAGTCTACTTTCCAAAACACATAGAATTTCTTCATTTAAAGCTCATTCGACACCTAAAAAGTGGATTCTCCCAAGATTGTTTATGTGTGTCCAAAAAGTGGCAAAAAGGTCATTTTTAGGGTGTTATTTGACTTTTTGGTGGTCCATTTCTACCCCAAAAACATATCAAATCCATAGGGTGAATATACTCATCACTCTAAATCCACAAATGCAAGCCATTTTTCCATTGGATGCCTCTATGAAAAGCGCAGCACTGGTGGCATTGCGTGTTGAGCCAGATGTTTTGTGTGTGCAATTTCCAAAATTTGCAAAAAGCAAAATCTCCTCCAAACTGACCAAAATTGGTGAGCAGCACCATCATCAAACATCTTGGTGAGCCAAGGAAGCTTCAGCAAGAAACCTAAGCCTATCCTCCTCCTTTTTTCCCTTTAGACCCAACCTTAGCCTATCTTTCATCTGTTTGACCCTCATGTTGCAAATTTTGTTCTGGGTTCTGTAGTGGTAGGCCATGTGTCTGATGATCTGGTTGTCCCTATTGGCCTTCTGCAGCAACTTCTCTTTCCTTCTCAATGGGAGTCAAAGTGACTGGTGCCTCTTCCTTTTGCATGGCTAATTCACCCTTGTCACCTTGTCTTTTTATCTTGAGAAGTTCCAACTCCATGAGGACCTACTTAACACTCAGTTGTTTGTTATCTTGTTCAAAATATGTGATGAAATACTTAGCTCTCTCCAAATTATCCATCAATGCTTGGACTTGAGCCTCTTTTTCTTGTATGATGATGTCCTTTATTGTTGCTTCATCCTGAGCTTCCAAGTCAATTGTCTCTATGCCTTGGTGAATATAATGTTGTTCTGGCTAATCATGCTCTATCAAATCAAAGTCTCTTTCTTCCTCCTCATCATCAAGATCTTCCACCTTCACCTTTTCTTTCCCTTTGTGCAGTTGTTGCACCTGTTCCTACTTTGTTGATGAAGAAGGCAAAGCCCCTTCCACATCCTACGGAGCAAGCATTTGCCTATGAGTTGATGAAGAAGATAAGGTCCCTTCGACATCATGTGGAGCAAACACTTTCCTATCAGCTACAAAAAATCTCTTTTTGTCCCTTTGATATGTCATGTAGGTCCCAGGCACCTCAATAGCTCTAGTCTCTTTGGCCTTCTCATTTGTCCATGTTTGCAAATTTTAAGGCTGTGTACTCCTAGAAAAGGGATGAAGGAAGTGAGCAAGAGTGATTAGGAATAAGGGAATGGGAGATGACCTTGTGAGGTGTTTGGTGGGCTAGAAAATGAAGGGGAGGGTATGAATCATGAAAATGAGGGTGAAGGGCTTGGGTCCTTTTTTGAAGTATAGCTTGTGGGATGAAGGATGAAGCGGTATAAAATTTTATGGAGTGATAGAGGGGAGGGTTTCACGGCTTTAGTGATATGTGGTGGGAGAAATAATGGGGGTTAGGGTTTCTAGGGTGTAATTGAGGAAGAATCTAGGGTTTCTATTTTACCAATGTAAATTACCTTCAAACACTTCAATTGCTATTCAATGATGGGGTATAGTGAGAACACTTGCTTGAGGGATGAGAGGGTGATTTTGGACTTTTTAAAGAAGATGGAGGCTCCTTTGGCCCTTGCTACTCAACGTGCAGTGCCTGCACAATGCCCTACTAAACGCGTGGTGCAGTGTTATTTTACACTGCCAGAATCGCCCTACACACAGCACTCAGCCTGTACGCACAACGCCACCTCCTGAACGTGCAGCACGACCTCCTGAACGTGCAGCGCCACTTCAATCCAACTTTTGACTGGCTTTCCGATGTCCAAATTGAGCATGGGATAGCTCGTTAGAAATCTTGTTGAGTTGGCATTCCTGGAAATCATGAATTTTTTAATTTGGAGCTCATTTTCCATATCAAAAGTTCAATCTCCCAAGACTGGTCAAAATGTGCAGAATGAGGTTGCCAAAATGAAAAGTGTTGTTTTAGTCAACTTTTGGAGATCTTCCGCAACTCCAAGTTAAGCTCATTATAGCTCATTGGAAATATCTCTATCTCTAGTTATCATGTGACTCATCAAGAAAGTCATTTGGTCACTCCAGCTAGGAGAAATCTTGATTTTCCCAAGGTCACTCTAGAAATGCATCAACTCTCGTTAGGAAAATGATGTTTTGTTCATTTCTCCCAAACCATGAGACCTGTGTAAAAAATGGAGGTTTTTCTTCTTAGGTATATGGTGGAAAAAACCCTCTCTCACACTTTTCAAATTCATCGTTGCTTGCTCAGAAACATAATTTTAATAAAACCTATCCCGATGTGTGGAACAGGGGATTTGTAGTAAAAGGAAGGGAAATGAAGGGGATGAGGATCTTCTAAATTCTTGAGGAAATTTTGGGAATTAGGGAGGGATGTTAGGAAGCAAAGGAAAGTGGAATTTCAAGGATTTAGTAAGTGGAATGGGTCCAAAAGGGCGAAACATAGGCCTAACCTAGAAAAGTGTCAAATTATAGCAATAGGCTAGGGTTTGTGGGAAAATAATGAATTTGAGGGATATCAGTGATGGGAAGTGTTTAAGAAGGTATATTAAGGATACGGGAAGGTGTATGAGCATCAGGATACAAGTTTTGTTGATGATTTGACCACCCAATAAAAATTACTTTCAAAACCCTAGGAGAGGGAAATGAGCCTTACCTAAGCACAACTGAAGCACAAACAAGGTGTAAAATGACCCATTGGAACCTCAAATAATGATGAAAACTCTTTGAATGATGGTACACTCATCTGAATGGTGACATGAACCAATACTTGGAAAACTTTGGAAGGAGTGAAAACAATCCTAGACCTAATACCCAGTGACCAAATTTTTACTTGAAGACTCGCTAAAATGACAAAAATTTGACTTTGACACCCCAAGACCACTTAATAAGAGCATATTTGATCACTGGTGGAAGACTGCAAAGACTAAGACTAACATGTTGGTTATAAGAATGGTTATATGAAAGGTCTAAGTATGGATCCTATCACATTTTCATTAATGAATGTCTAGTTCATACATGTATGAAATAACTGGTGCTATGAAAACTATTGTGAGAAGGCATTGGTCCTTCTTGTTAAACCTCATATAATTTTTTATATCATTATGCTCAGATATGCATTCATGACCGATAGGTTACATGTTTACCATGTGTTTGATTGAATGTTAGTCCCAGTTGGGAAGGATCAGGCCAAGTCCTGGTTCAGGTTTTGATTTGGAAGCTTTGTTTCTATGTCATTTATCGTTTGTGGAATTTTCACTGAGTTTTGGGTAGAGACCTAATTCCTATCCTTTAAAACATGGCTTAGAATTCAAGGTCACTAGCATAGAACTGACTGGAAAATTCCATAGTCATTGGAAGGTAGGCCTATGGGAGTGACTAGAGGCTTACAGTCCCTTTCATTCCTTGGCAAGGGAGAAATTGAGGCTCTAATTTAGTGAAAAAGAGAGTTATCTCAAGGGATGGACACCTGGAGGGCTTGGGTTTCTCCTGGAGGTCCTGTAACACTAGAGGGAAGTTAGTAAGGTCTTAAGTTGTTAAGTCCATTTCCTTAAGTTCATATAGGAGGTTGAGTCGTATCATAGTGACCCACAACTCATGTTTACCCCAAGCAAGCTAGTGAAAGCGGGTAAATGTGGGATGAGCGAGTGACATACATGTTGCACTCAGGTCCTCTAGATGAAACAAAATATGAATGATCAAGGTAGAATATGCTCACCTCATTCCAATTATGTGTGATAATACTAGTACCATTCAAAGAAAGAGCATATTCCTTTTAAATATCATTTATTGAGAGACTTTGTAATTGATCAAATTGTTTGGCCTAAATATATTGGTAATAAAGAATAGATTGCAAATATATTCACCAAACCTCTTTCCTAGAGATCCATTTGAGAATCTAAGTGAGAGGATGGGAGTAACATTTCTCCCATTTCATTAGCATTGTAAGTATGGGGTATGGAAGCTCTTCAATAGATGTCAACATTTTAGAATGTGACTTGTAGAGAAGAATGATGAAATGGAAAGTTTTTAGAATTTTTAGAATTCGTCCACTTTGAAAACATAATTGGTATCAACATCCACATCAATACTTGGTGTAAGTACTTAGTAAGAAATATCATACCACTCATTTGTGTTAGCAAATTAGATGAAATAGTTTTGTTATGCTCATGATCAAGGTGATAGTTGATAGTAAAGAGAAGCTTCAATCTATTGGGAGATTATATGAATAATTTTACATGATCAATTGGTATCTGTTGTCTCTTCCACAACACCCTCCAAAATTTCACTACATTCAAATTTTAGAGCGTACTTTATGGTCACCTCATGTGTCACCTTTGTTGTCAAGTATCATTTTATATTAATTGATATGTCTTAAGTGTTATTGAGTCTTCTCAAGTGTCCTCACATCAAGTAGAACATATCTATATGTGTTTCATGGTCACAACACCTTTCTTGTTGTAAAATTATACTTTTGGGTCACTGTCACACACACTTCATTGTTTATAGTTAGGGAACATGAAAAACGTGGTTTTTTTATGTATATCCATTGTTGATGAAGCTTGTCTAATTTTTCTAGATGATTTAGTATGTGTCGCACATGGTTTTGTGTCCGAAACACATCTTGGCCATCCCTTGATCAATCATCCAAACTTAGAAAAATTTCTGTTTCAAATGAGTTCATCAAGTCCAAGTGTGCATGAACATACTCTGAAGCCTTGGTGGGAGATCCTTCATTGTTCAGAAGTGCACCCTGTACCCTGCCACAAAGTTGGGAACACTCCAAAAGGATGAATCCCCTTCCTTTCTCTGAACTGCGCCCTCAATTCACAAATTCTTCCTTAAGCACACTCCTTCAATTCGAAGAAGTGCGCCCTCCTTCAACACATTGGCGCATCCTGAAGACTTGAATTCTAGCCTCTTAGCCTTCCCTTATGCACCATGCACCCTCCTGAACTGATTGAGCACATTGTTGCACCCTAAAGGCATGAAGCCCCAGCCTTCAGCCTTCAAGAATGTGCCATGTGCCCTTTCCGAGGCCTCCTAGGCACATGAGCACACCCCGAAGGCACGAAGCCTCATCCTTCATCCTTCAAGAGTGTGCCATGCATCCTCCCTCTTTCCCTTGGGCACATAACACACTTGGGAAGCTTGAAGATTTACCCTTCATCCTTCAGACTTGCAACATGCACATTGACTTGATTTCCTTCTTCTTTAGGGCGTATAAGCTTATCCCAAAGCCTCAAAGCTCCTCCTCCTCCATCCTTCATCCCTTTAGAGTGCGCCCTTGCACCTTGAAGCTCCATTGACCATTTTAAGCGTGAAGAAAGGACATGAACAAGAAAATATACATGAAACATGGTAGAGTAGGAGATTTTTAGATTGATGGTTGTTTTTCATGAGTGATTGTAGAAACCAGTATTCTAGGGATCTCATGGAAAGCAAACACAAAGAATATTAGGCAAAGATGATAAATGAAGGAATCATAAGAAGAACCAAGAACACACCTGAAGCTTGATGATCAAAGCACCATGAAGGCTCCAAAGTTTGAATACCTTTAAGAGGGTGGAAGCACCTTGATAAAACAATGATAAAGAACAGACACAATGGCATCCATGTCACCATTGAATTCGATCCATGTCATCAGTCACTGTCATATCCCAATCATCCATGATGGTGACATGTCTAGGTTCATCATATAATGATGTGGAAGACAAATATGTATCATTGTAAATCATTTTATAAGAAAAATAAGTATAATTCCAAGAGTCATGTGTGAACTCAAGAGTCACAAAAGTCCAAAAGACATGTAATACCAACATCCATATGTAATTCCAAAAGTAATTTGGAACTTCAAAGGTTGTATAAGTCCAAATTTCACTAGAAGTTAGAAAGTTAAGAGTCATGAGGCTATGAAAGGTCACTCCTCATGTAAAGTACTTTTAGCCTTGGCTTCTCCCATAATGCATAAGAGAGATAAGTTAATACTTTAGGGGAGAAGGTAGTAGCACCAACACTCAACTATTGGAACAAGTGACGTTCATTGTATTCATGCATCTTGGGACTTTTACTTAATAATTAAAGCCTAGCAACCAACGCTTTCATACATGGATTATGAATTTTTATAAGTCTATTATGTGAATGTTTATGCTTCATGTTTTCTTTTATCACTACTAAGGTAATTGAACTATTTTAGGTATTTTTGTGGTTAGTTTATCGAGAATGTGTTTTAGTTCTTGTAACGATCATCACTTATTTGTGGAATATTCCATTGGATGGTTGACGAAACATTCTTGTTCATGTGTGTATTTATTAGGGTGGTACTATTACCTATCTTTTAGAGGCTCACTTTCTCTCCTCTATGCGGTAGAATAACATTGATGCACTTGCAATCAAGCATTCACCAAATACACTAGCTTGCACTTTGAAGGCACACATGTGATTCTCTCTCTTGCTGACAACTAAATCCAAGGCAAACATTTAAGTAAACGATAGTCGGGTTGTATTCTAGATGGGTCTCTTATCCCAACCAGTGTGAGGTCTATTTGGACCGCATATCAGAGAGTCCCCTTGAATGTCGCCACATCCAACACTGTCAACAATATTATACATGCAAAGATCATGTTCTAAGATGTGAAATGGTTAGTCACAGATGGTGACTTAGCAAGTGAAGTGGTATGTGATTTGGAAAGTAAGGTGGTAGATTGTGGGTCCCATTTTAGAGCTAAAACATTTTGTAGTAATCCAACTATTTGATCATCTGGGAGGGTGTTAAGGTAAAGAGTTTGGTTGTTTGACCTAGATTCTAGATTCAATGAATATAATTAAAGCACAGTTCCAATTGGTCAAGGTCATGCACTAAAAGGAAAATGAAAATTCATCTAGGAATATAGTAATCCATATGTGAAACTTATATTGTCATTAGAAAATATCCCACTTTGGATTCAAATGAAGAAAAGGAGATGGTCAAGGTTCCTTGTAGAGGAAATAAAGAGATATTTGACATCTGACCATATGGTGAGGAACAAAGTTAAATGTTGAAAATTTTAGCTCAAACTCCATTTTCATGTGAGGCCAAAGGAGATGGTCAAGGTTTTGGATTTTTCAGTTCCATTTATAAAGAGGACATGCTAATATTTGATAGTTTACTCGCAAATTAGGCTTTTCACTTAACAAAGACCTGGGATTTGTATTTATAACAAAGTGAATCAGTTACGATGAAGGTTCTAGCCCTAGGTCATGAGGGACTATGATCTGAACTTAAACAAAAACACAAAAAATTATAGATATAACCATAAATACAAAGATGTAGTAGAAATAATACTTCATTTCATTAATATCAAATATTGAAAAATGCTTACAAACTGAAGGGAAATAAAACTAGCTCAGGTGATGGTAGCTTATCTCTCAGAAGAGATGTGGTGGATACATGCCTCTGAAGTGTGTTACAATGAGGCTCGAGGGCCTATTTATTATTGAACAACAAGGGAAAACCCTAAACAACCAAAACCCTAACCCGAGGAGATGGAACACCAAGAGTTTGTGGGCCTTGTTGTGTTAGTGCCAGTCTTTGTAGCCTTCCTCCAGTGATCAAACTTGCTCTTACAAAGTGATTTAAGGTACCAAGGTCAAATTTTGTCATTTCAATGAGTTTTCAAGCAAAATTTGGTCACTAGTTATTAGGTCTAGGGTTTGTTTTCACTCTTTTCAAAGTTTTCCAAGTGTCAGTCCATGTCACCATTCAGTTGAGTGTATCATCATTCAGAGGGTTGTCATCATCATGTCAAGTTCCACTGGGTCATTTTACACCTTGTTCATGCTTCATTTGTGCCTAGGTAAGGTTCAGTTCCCTCTCCTAGGGTTTTGGAGGTAATTTCCCTTGGATGGTCAAATCATCAGTAAAATTTGTATCCTGATGTTCATATACCTTCCCCTATCCATAATGTACCTTATTAAACACTTCCCATCACTAAAATCCCCCAAATTCCTCATTTTCGCATAAACCCTAGTTTCTTGCTACAACTTGGCAATTTTCTAGGCTAGGCCTGTGTTTTGCCCTTTTGGACCCCTTCCCCTCACTCAATCTCTAAAATTTCACTTTCCCCTGCTTCCTAACATCCCTCCCCACCTCCCAAAATTTTCTCAAGAATTTAGAAGCCCCTTATCCCCTTCATTTCGATTCATTTTGACAAATCCCTTGTTCCACACATTAGGATAGGTTTCACTCAAATGATGTTTCTGAGCAATAAAATATGAATTTTGGAACACTGAGAGAGGTTTTTGTCCACAATAGTCCAAGGAAGAAAACAATCCTTCACTTTTTACACAAGTGTCATGGTTTTAGAGAACTGTCAAAAATATCGTTGCCTCACGAGAATTGAATGCAACTCTAAAGTGACCTTGGGAAAATCAAGATTTCTCCTAGCTTGGTTGGCCAAATGACTTGCCTGATGAGTCAAATGCTAACTAGACACAAATATATTTCCAATGAGCTATTATGAACTCAATTTGGAGTTGAGGAAGACCTTCAAAAGTTGACTGAAACAACACTCTGCCTTGAGGCAGCCTCATTTGGCACATTTTGACCAGTCTTGGGAGATTTGATTTTTGACAGGGTAAATGAACTCCAAATTCACCAATTCTAGTTGGGTTCGAAAGTAGACTCAAAGAAATTTCCAAAGAGCTATCCCACGCCCAATTTGGACATAGGGAAGGCCTCCAAAAGCCTCCTGTAAAATGCGCTACGTGTTGGGTTCATGGCGCGGCGCATTAGGCTTGTGCGCGGCGCATTGGGTTGGTGCGCGACGCACTGGGCCAGAACACAAGATTTTTGCCATTCCTTTCACCCATCAAATTTTTCTCAATATCTCCTTGTTCAAGTAAGTCAAATCCACTTCCTAATTTCTCTTAACAAGTGTTTGGTGTTGGTATGAAAATTTAAATGCAAAAAACTCAAAATCCTATTCTCTTGTTTTAAGATTGCTCCTAGGGTTTTAAAACTTGTTTTGTGCCAAACACTTCCATTCTCCACCTTTTTTTTCCACCCCCTCACCGTTATCGTATCATAGCAGCTCATCCCCTATTACCCATATCCCTAAAGTCACTCATACCCATTTCATTCCCATCTCCCTACATCTCTAAAAATCACTTACTCCTAAGCTTCATCTCCCTCTCCCAAGTCATTTCATTTCCTCTCATTCTCATTTTCCCATTTCATGTGTAAAAATTCCCAAAACCTCAGTTTCCCAAACATTCAGTGGCTCTCCCCTCTCCCAAAGTTTGTCAAATTCTCAAAGGGTAAACTACCACTTGACAAGACTCCCTTGTTCCCACTGTCCATGTTTCTCCCACAGTCCCTTCCCTTTGGCACGTTTGGCATTGAAAGAAAAACACCAATTTCCAAACATACACCTTGTTTCAAACACCATGGAGACCAACACAGATTCATCATACGAACAAGATAGTGATTCCATCACTGAACTACATGCACCAAGAAGGCACTAAAATGCCATAAAAGGGAGGATATACTCTGAACCTTGGCCAAAGCCTCTTTGGCTGAGCATGATACTTGATGAGGCACCTTTAGTCCAAATTTCAAGGAATTTGGAGAAAATTGTGTCATTTTTTATTTTTTTGGTCACAAAACAGAGTTTTCTGCCCAACGCATAGCGCCACTTGGCACGCGCTTATGATTGGGACATCTTCTGGAGGAAAACTTGATATTTTTGGGTTTCTTATGATAAATTATGCATGCTCAGGAATTACCGAGAGGTTTCATCAAGTTCTGGGTGGCCTAAAGGGTCAAAAACACCTTGAAAATGGCATTTCTGCCACTTTTTCCACACACAGGAAGCAGGCTTGGGAGATTGGATATTTGGAGGGGCAAATGGACACCAAATCCCGAAATTCCACTTGGGTTGGAAAGTAGACAGGCTGGGCTTTCTAACGAGCTATCATGAGATCAATTTGGACTTTGAGGAGTGCCTCAAAAATATCTCCCAAGTGGCGTGACATATAGAGAATTTGGGCGCGGTGTATAGAGAAATTTGGCCTCATTTTCACTCTTCAGCTCAGAAATTCACCCAGTTTTGACTAGTTTTACTTTTTGATGTAACTATTGATATACCATGATGTAATTTGATGACCATGATGTAATATTGGCACATTTTTACTTTTTCTAGAGGATTCATTCACTAAAAAGTGAAAATTAAATGAATGAATCAGTTTCCTAGCATATATAGAGGCCAAGTTTTGTGATTGCCTAGATTTCAATTCCTTGTTTAAAAATTAGTTCAACAGACTCCTAGAATGATGAATCGACCCCTAGAGGCAAAGGGAATGGGTTTGGCTTGTCTATAATTATGTAATTTCTATTCTAAGTCATTTTCATGGTTGGACACTTGGGATGCTTTGGCTACTTCATTGTACATTTGATTTCTGCATTTTTGGCAAAGGAAAGACCAGGGTTTTGCAGCACTTGTTGGGATCCTTGTGGCTTTGTGTTTTGATGGTGTTTTTATTCATGTAATTTTAAGCTCATTGATGTTTTCTGTATGTCATTTCCCTTCTCTTTGCTTCTAAAATTAAACAAATTGAGTGACAAAGGTAGAATTCATGAGTTTGTTATGCTCTGCCTTTTAGTTTTGCTTAATTCTCAATATTTTCTTCAGTTTGAAGAGGATTCTTGATAGCCTCTTGCCCTCTTCAGCTCCTCACTAGTCTTTTCTATCCATTCATCTAATCTAAAGCATCAAAACTACTGGCTACCTTGCCCCAACCTAAACTCTGCAAAAATTTGGCCTCATCCCTGGACCCAAATTTGCCTTTCCCAATTTCCAACTCAAAACCCCCAAAAATCAAATCAAATCCTTGCACTACATATCTAGCCTAAGATCAGTTGTTAAATCAGTCATCTGAAGCCCCATCCAATATATTTTGTTGAGATTGACCCAGAGAGAGACCTCTCCTGTCCTCGTAGGGCTAGCTATGAGGCTAAGCGTGGTTTGATGTGGACATAGAAGCTTACCTTTTCAGCCTGAGGTAAATCTAGGCTCTAACATAGTGGTGACTCCACTGGGGAAGAAAGTTTATTTTCATTGTCTGGCTTTGTAGACTATAGACGGGGCCTGAAGTTAGCCAGGTAGCCTTCGAAACGCTCTTGCTTTACATCAGTGAAAGTAGATGAATGCTGCTTCAATCAATCTCCAGTCTAGTTTATAAACTGAACATCTGATCTAAACGATCACCCCAGTACATGTATCAAATTAGGTCTGATTTTTTATCGTGGACAACGATCAGACATCGAAAGGCTGAAATCATTCACCTGGCGATTCCAAATCATTTTCGAGATTAGATCCAAAGACTCCATTGGAGGATGAACCCAGCTAGCAAAAACATGAAAGGACAATATGGAAAGGTCAGGTATTCAAGTTGGAATTTCATCCAAGACATTTTGTTCTTTGTTATACATTATTTCTTCTCTTTTCCCGAGAATGTCAAGAAGGATTTGCAAAGTATACTATGTTTGAGAAGAGGTCCTCGACCTGCATTTGATCCCTTCCCTTTGAAGATTGTGAATACCAAAGATTTGCATGCCTTTGAGCTGGAACAAGACCCTTTTTTTGAATCTTGTGATGACTGTCTTCAAACTAATGATCCTAAAGAGATCAAGACTAATTCTACAGCTTCTGTATATACTCCTACATCTCATAAAATTCTAGATCGATACAAGCCTCTGATTTTACCTCCTATAGCCCATGCTTTCCCTAAAAATTATGATCTATATCTACCAAGATTTGACGGTGAACGCGACAATATCACTGCTGAGAGACATGTACTGAATTTTGAGTCTTTCCTTGACCTTTTTGAAGTTGATGAAGAAGATGTTAGTATAAGGATTTTTGCTCTTTCTTTGCAAGGCAAAGTCAAGAGTTGGTTCAAAACCCTGCCTGATGTGAGCATCTCAGATTTATAGCAGTTCGTCAAAGTTTTCCTTGACAGGTGGGTGATAAAACAAAACCCTTTCTTGATTATAGAAGAGTATAATCAATTGAAAAGACTGCCAGGGGAGACAGTACAACAATTTCTGGCCAGATTTAACCAAGTTTATTATTCGATGCTTGTTAATATAAGACCTCCTCTTGGATCTGCTCTCTTGCACTACCTAGGTGCCTTTGATCTGGAAATGGAGTTTTAGCTGAGAGAAAGGAACCTTGCAACACTTGAAGAGATGTAGAACAGTGCAGTAGATGTAGAAGCTCATTTTTTGATCCGAAGGGCAAAGTTGAAGGAAGAAGAGATGAAAAACACATCCGGAGGAATCAACATATCTAGAGGTAAAGCTTGACATTTTGGTAAGTGTAGTAGAAGATATGATGCAAAGGATCACCACAAGGAATGAGTATAGTGTTCAAGCCCATTTCTCACTGATTGAAGAAGAATAAGTTGTTGATCCAAAACATCTTCTTTCTGATCCCAGTTGTCATAGATCTGGTAATGATTGTTTTATAGATCATCTTGGAGAAGAGAGATATGTTGATATGACATGTATGCTTGATGAGGTGTTTTATAATGACGATTTTCCTAAGTTTGATCAGTATGATGATGATTATGTTCTCCAAACAGAAGCTAATATTGCAGACAAATCAGCAGCTAGTTTGTGGGAGGAATAAGTTCATTTTCAGCAGCTCGTATACAATGATCAATCGATGCATATCAGCTATGACAATGACGAGGAAAGTTCAGCAAATTTTGAAGTAAGTGAAGGATCTTTGCCTTTTTGTTTTGATTCATTTCAGTTCATCAGAGACAACTTTCATGCAATCAGAAATTAATTGTCGGCAAGTCTTGATTTAGACCATCTTGAGGGCAATGAAAACCTTGTTCCAAACTTCTCATATTCAGCTTTGCAGTCCTCGAAAGCCATTGCTTTTCAAGTTGTAGATGAAGACATGGAAGCTGGCACATGTGATCAAATGATACAAGATGATTCTGTACCTTTCTGTTTTGAATCATTTTAGTTTTTGAAAGGTAAATTGCATAGTAAATCTTCAAATAAGTAGCCTGTAGGAAATCAAAAATATCTCAGTTTTAATGTGGAGGATCAGACAGATAATGAAATTCTTGAGCAAGTTGTTAATGAGAAATATTCCCGTGGAACGACTGATGAAATCATTTTGGAAACAAAACCCTCCCTAGCACCACATTTTCAGCCACCAAACGCAATTGAAGATCAGATTATAGATGAAGGCATGGAAGCCGAAATACATGATTTAATGATGCAAGAGGATTCTATACCCTTTTGTTTCGAAGCATTTCAGTTTATAAGGCAGAATCTCCATAATATATCTAAAGAAAAGGATGAATGCCTTACATTTTTAACGGATACATCGCAACAGTCTTCTCAAGTTTTTGATGATCTTATTGCTCGTGTGTTGGATGATGTTTGTTGTAAAAGTTTTTACCCATTGGCTAACCATGTGCAAGAAAAGTATGTTGATAATAATCTTATTCAAAAATCACCTTCATTGTCTTGTTTAATAGATTGTTCATTGCAAAGCTCACACCAATGTTTGCAGTCATATGAAGAGATTGATAAAGGATACTTTTGTTCTGTTTTGAATCAGTATAGATTTTGGTTATCCACCAAACTCAGGACCCTTTTGACAGTCTGTTGCAATCATCAAGGAAAGACAGCACAGATGTGAGGAAAATCTTAACATCCAGCTATGAATATTACTTGGACCAGAGCAGTAAGGTGTTAATGGAAATCAATAAAAATGTTTATGTAGATCCTTTCTCAGTATTCTTAAAGTTATCCAATCAACTCATGCTTCTCAAGTTTATCAGCAGTCAACTTGATTCCAAGTTTCCATGGGAGTTGCCTTTTGATTCTTTCCTTTTCCTGTGCATCAGAAAGCATTTGGGAAGAAATCAAATAACAGCCAAGATGCTAACATGGTTGCATTGGTTGTTTCATTTCACTTGATCTGGCAGTGAAATAGAATAGTTAGAGTAGGTTTTGATGAATAAGCTCCATTTTGAGTATATTTTCCAGTGTGTCGGCTGTGTTTAAGTATCGAGTCATTTTTAATTCAGTGAGAGTCAATTTGTGTCATCAAGTCATCAGTTTTCAGTCATGCATTTTAGCTTGAGTTTTTTATTCCATTGCCCAATGGACGAAGGCACTCTCTGCTTTCCAAAGATCTGTAGTTCTTGGCACCTCCAAGGAGCTACCATCCCCATTGGAGCCAATGTTAGTTTTAGTCTTTGTAGCCTTCCTCCAGTGATCAAACTTGCTCTTACAAAGTGATTTTAAGGTGTCAAGGTCAAATTTTGTCATTTCAGTGAGTTTTCAAGCAAAATTTGGTCTCTAGGTATTAGGTCTAGGGTTTGTTTTCACTCTTTTCAAAGTTGTCCAAGTGTCAGTCCATGTCACCATTCAGTTAAGTGTACCATCATTCATAGGGTTTTCATCATCATGTCAAGTTCCACTGGGTCATTTTACACCTTGTTCATGCTTCAGTTGTGCCTAGGTAAGGTTCATTTCCCTCTCCTAGGGTTTTGGAGGTA